>VUJU01000248.1:0-63511 GCA_009835225.1 Aphis craccivora
AAAAAAAAAATTGACTATTTAAATACGTACATTGTTAAAAATTATAAATAAATATTATTTGATCTGTTTAATTTATGACATTGGTTAGAATGGATTTTGTAAAAAAATGACATTATTATTACTTTACGATGTTCGTGGAGCAGTGCTGAAGCTCTCGAATGTTATTTAGGTTCGTGTTTATTTGAATCACAACCAATTTGGTTTTGACATAGTCACGTATAAATTGGATTTTGAGACTTGTATAATCATACTCTGTGACATCTAGCAAAAATACAAGTACAAATCATGATGTTGATGATACTCAATGCATTTTCTATTTTAATTATTTAAATACAATTGTATTCAGTATAATCAACATGTCCATCAAAATAATTGTAAATAATAATACAATTATTGAACTAACTAAAGGCTAAAGGTTTGGTACATAAATGTATATTCAAACAGGTCTATTAATATATGATCCAGTAAGTATGTAAATATGATTCTTAAAAAGTCTAAATCTATAACATGATTAGGTTTAAAACAATTACATTAATCAAAATAATTGAATTAAAAATACCATCATGACATTTTGTGCAGTATTAAAATTTGTCTATAATTTATTTATAATCTAACTATTGAGAAATTAAAAATTCACAAAAATTAACACACTAGAGAACGAATATACATGCAAAATTTCCATTTTAATTAAAGGTTAAATTGTTTTAAATTGAAAATTTAAGTCACATATTATAATTATTATTATAGAATATGTATATTTGTTGTAATTATATGTAATTAATATAATTGTAAAATGTAATGGTTAACTATTTTACGGTCAACACCCATTATATTATAGAAATAATTAATTGAATTAATTGTTGAAAATATTTTTTTTTTTTACATTATTTTTAACATTAAAATATTTATAATATAAAAATAGGTATTTCTATATAAAATATCAAATTAAAATGAATGCTTTAATTTCAAAAATTAAATTACATAAAAAATATGATGTGTAAAATATATACTCATTTTTATTTAATATAATAATTGAATGTATAAATAAAATATAGGTAATACATTTTATTTTTTAAATATTGTTTTTTATTTCATACGATTATAATACAAATATAATATTAATAACTATTTTAACTGTATTTTATTTCTTCATTTTTTTCAGAATATATTGTTATTGTGCATATTATTAAAACTTGTAATGAAGTACGAAGTTATTCATGTTATATATCCAAAATTATATTATCAATAAATTATTTTTTAAATATAGTTTATACAATAGATCTCTGCATCAATTACGTTTAAGTCGAAAACAAATTTAAAAAAAAAAAAATGAAAAACTAAACCGAAATTGAAAGTGTCATCACTGGGTGGCTCCTTTCTTCAAATTATGTATTTCGTGCTCTTTGTTTTCTTTTAGCACATACACTCATTATGTCCATAATATGATATAGACTGTATATTTTTCTTCTAAAATAAAAAAAATATATATACATATATATATACTATATAGTTTATACTGCATACATATGTATCAGCATTTATAACAAATTTTTACAGAATTAATTAAGCATAAAATAATTTAATAATGAAATATAATATTTATTGAAACAAACAAAACGTTTGTAATAAACTTAATTGTCATTTTTTTAAACTGCTTTTAAAAATATTTTTAACTTTTAGGAAACTCTGAGTCTATATATATATTTTTTTTAACTACAATATAATATTACAATATTAAGTATGGAAAAATACAATAATTATTATTAAAAACATGATATTATAGTTTTACGTATAATTTTTATTATTATAATTTGCTTTGAGTTTTTGGTATATTCCATTTTCAATAGGTACAACGTCTTTTAAATTTCAAAATTTTATTGATTGACTGATTTTTTTTTTTACCAAGTTTTTAATGTGATCCTCTCATATTGTTCTCGAATAGTTGAAAACAATATTATGATGACATATATAAAACTCCCACAAAAGTGGTATTCGAATCTCATTGTCGCACCGGCTTAGGTCCTATTGTTTCTATGACTTATTTTATTTTTATTATTTTTAAGTATTGTCCTACTGCATTAATCTATGAGTAAACTCCCTTAAATATAATCTATTTCATGGAAATGTTGAGTTTCGAGTTTTCACCAAATACTTGCCTCATAGATTTAAGATCAAATAAATAAACTATAAACGTTAGTCGTTTTCTTTTCATTTCAAACGAAATCTTTGATATAGCACACCTCATTATTTCGTAAAGGGACACGATAGGTAAATGGTTTTCTAAGGTTTGAATCGCGAAATTTCGTTAATTAGTGTTTCCTGGATTTTCACTTACAAGAACGGTCACCAGATACCCGTTTATTTTCTAAAGGCTTAGTTAATTGTTTACATCGTCTTTAATACCTAACTAAGTTCCTTAAAGAGCCATTAGTTTTGAAATCTCAACAGTGAAGGATTTTCTTTAAATTGATCTAAGTCTTAAAAGGTCAATTTTAGATGTTTTAATAAGATATAAGACAGTAGATAGACTAAAATAAGCCCATTGTTTATTCTAATGTATTAGTAGGTACTTAGTTTATAATCGCATACAATTAGTAAATGTTTAAGTTAACTAACCAAGACTTATAAATAATAATTAATTAAAATATTTTGAATAATAAATGCCATAATAATAATTCCAGAATTTAATTTAAAAATAAAACCGATAATAATCATTATTCATTATATTTTATACATTAAAATGATTGTTTTATATATATATATATAAACCAAACGATAACAATATTATTCAAAATTCGTATGTAAATATTAAAAAAGAAACAATTAAATGATCGATGGAGGCATGTAACTAATTTTTAAAGTAACGAATGAAGTAAGTTTATCTATATTATTCGATTCATTTACTAAAAACATTAGGATATCCGAGGGTGTAATATCTATATATAATATCATTGATATTCAATTAAACATATTATTGTCGTTTGAATTGCATATTATGCTAATTTATGGAAGTATAAAACAATCTATTGTTATTACAATAAAGCAAAAGATTTCACACAGTGATTTAAAGTTAACCACTTCTAAACTTGTCAAAGTGTCTGTTATTGAGTTGATTCAAACTGTAAAAACTGAGATAAATTCCCAACAGCATATTAAAATATTTTACATACCTAATCAACCGACTACACATAAACACACAAACGAAGTAATATAAAAAAAAGAAAACATATTGTTACCTGAATTTGTCTTCTATAATAGAACATCAAAGTTCAATATTGTTTGTAATGTAGTAAACCGGTATACAATTAGTTAATAGGTATTACTTTTAATATAATAATGCAGTGTATGTGTTAAAACCGATATCAAAGGTCGAATAATACACTTATTTTCACTTCGGTGAAAATTCAACATTGGATTTTCTTAATATTAGATAAATAGACCAATCGGCCAGATTACTACGAACATAGGTACCGTGGGTACGTCGTCTCTAAGAGCCATAATAAATAATAGTAAAGCTCCTAGAATATTATAAAAGGTAGTATTGGCTACTATTCCATTTCGTAAGACTATTGCTCGTCATGGAATTTGTCACAGCCACTTAGCTGCGAGTAAATAGTCATTTCCGAATTCTGTAACTATTGTTATAATTTTAAATTACAAGTGTTCTGTTTTTCACCTATCTTTCTCAACAACGCTAAAATCTCACATTGAACAAGTGACGTTTTTCAAATAATTGTTGTGTTAACAGATCGCAATGTCCTGCAGATCGATCATTATACAGCAACAACACGTTTTGAACAAACATTAAACGATGTAAGATATCGTATTATGAGTATTTAAATTGAATATTGTTTTATAATTTATTATAGTAATTTAATTATTAAACTGTATCAATAATCTCGTATTCTATTTCAAATGGGCTTCAATAGATATTTTTTACTCCGGCACCAGAGAAATATAATATATATCTCTATACTAAGTGTGGCCAAAACGCATCTAGCGAGCCGCATGCGGCTCGCATCTTATCGTAACATTTTTGTAAAAAAGAATTTTTATATGAATTTATGTATTATAATATAATAATATGACCTTTTATTTTTTCCAAAAAAAAATGTACATAACATTGTTAAAAAATCATTTAAAGAAAAAAATTAATTGGTTCTAATACCTAGTATACATTATTTTAATTTAATTAATATTAAACCTAAAATATTTCTAAAATTATTTTCATGTTTTATTCGTTTTCTGTTTGTGACTCTAAAAAAACCTGATATTCTGTACCTTAAAAAAAATTCAATACACGTGACATACGTCAAAAATAAGAATGTTTGTATATTTGTGTCTCCTAAACCATGGTGAACCATTCTTAGAAATGGTATTTAAGGTTTTTATCTCTATCGAGTATAGGATGTAAACATATGAAAAAAAAAATGTTTTACCGTGAATCTTATATTATTATGAACTGGAATCATAAGAGTTCAAACAATTGTTTTACATCATAACAATACTTCAAATTCAAACATGTATTACCATCTATATACTACGAGTAGAATAAAAATGACATGTGATGATTCTCGAGTATTCGTAAATGTAGTTCAACCTAAAAATTGATTGAATTATTATATATGATATAATTATCATATATAATATATTATTATATATGATAGAATTATTATTATATATGTATATGGATGAAAAATAAAACCATTGAGCTGTGTTTGAGGACATAATATTAATTATTGTATTTGAACTTTGAAGCATTTATTTATTTATATTATTTTAAATTAAGACGAGGTTAGACATTGATTTATGTATATGTATTTTAAATTAAATATTTATATTATTTTATACATGTATTCATACTGGTGTATACCTAAACATTCTTATTTAACATAATTTCAACATAAAAAAATATTATTATATTTTTACTCTTGAATTATTATTAAATTAAAAAGAAAAACACAAGCTTGTATTTCTACTATTAAATGTGTAAAATATATTTTTTTTAAGTATTAAATAATTCAAACTATAATTTGTACAGAATAATAATCGCTCAACATGCAAAATACGCATTCATTAAAAAAAACTAACAACAAAAAAACTTAAATTTTATTAGCATAGAAATTCAGCAATATTACAAAAAAGTGTTAATCCATATAATAAAATTGTATGTTTTTAAAATATTAAAATTAAACATACCGTATTTAAATTATTATAGTAAGCAGTAAATTAGTAGTTGAACTAAATACATGACAAATATTTTTAAAAAGTTTTTTGATGTTATTAGTTGTTGTCTGTTCCAATGTTCACATGTTTAGTTCTTGTTAATTAATAATTATATAAGAACATTTCAGAAATTGTCGTTTTGATTTAAAGCTAAAGAACACGTTTGACGCCAAATGGCTTTCACGCCAAGATGTGTTATCTTGGTGCTTCATATAATTCGTAAATTAGAAAAATGACGATTTTATGTTAAAAGCATTGATTGTAATCTCCGGAGGTTTATATTATAAATTATAATTAATATTCAACTATATTGAATTGAACATGCAATTTAAAGATAAAAATATTATTTATTATATTGTACGTTGTAGGTAACGATATTTAATATAAATTTATTTGGTTAGTCTTATTACTATACAATTAAATTATTAAATATATTATGATTTTATATTTTAAATTTAATAGCAAAACATAATTACTAAAATTTAATTTGAAAAACTTTATTTCATAATTGTTTGAGTTTTGTAATATCGAATGTCATTGAAATAATTTTTTAATTATTATACACATTGTTATAGACATTTTTTATAATATTATGATACAGTCTCCATTCTTGATAAACTGGTGGTTTTGTTTGTTGTTGGAACTGAAAATGGATTATTTGAAAATATTTTTTTTTAAACATTATTTAAGACAATTTAGTACTATACAGAGTGTTCATGTTAAGAGATACAATGCACTGTATAATATAAGGTTTATTCTGCATTTATAATAATATGTATAAATATACTAGTTTCTAATCAATAAAAAAAACTCTAAAAATAGAGGTCATTGTGCAGTTTAGTGGATTATACATAGAATACACTGTTTAGGTTAATTTTTTTTTTTTTTTTTAGTTCATAAAAAGATAAAAGTAACAAAAATATCTAATAAATATCTATAGCCTATCAATAATTCTAATAAAATATAGTATAAAAATATTATGGATGTATGATATACATATAATGAAAATATTATAAAAAAAACTATTTAATACAAATAATGAATAATTTACACAATTTAAAATAAAATTTCAATAAAATACAGAAACATCAGTATTGAATGATTTTTATTTAACATAATAGGTATTAAAATTAATAGGTACATTTTTATTTAGGATACAAATATTTTTATTCTCAAAAAAAAAACCATCAAAACAATTCTATATTCTCAACAAAATTAGCATTTTTGTAAAGATATTAACATGTATATATATATTTGTTTGCAGTAATTTGCACTCGTATTATTTTTGTCATAAAAAAAGTGAAAAATGTTAGAAATATTAAAAAATATATATATAATATATATTGTTTTTAACTATAGTTCACATAAATTATATTTTTAAAAACGTTAATAGTTTTTGAAATAATAAGTGACTTGCATTAAATTTATCAACCAGTACGTATGTTCAATACCTGCCTATTTGCTTACTATGGAAACTAACCAACCCATCCAAAAATGTATAACAATGGAGCGAGATAAAAATCGTTCACATAATAATAAAACTTAATGAATATTTTTATAGTCTTATTTTTTTTTTCATACTATAATGGATTTATTGACATCGAAAACAACTTATGATTTCAGATATAATAATACAGACGAATACGAAGGTATTTAACGAAGAATACATAACGACTATTTAATGATACCTACTGTGTGAGTCATAATAACTCATGACAAGCCTAACATATTAATCTTATAAAAATATAAAATGTTGTTTTAATAATTACATTGCGTGTTTAAACTTTTTTATATTCTGATAACAAATTGAAGAATATATTGGTTTAACAATGATTTTTATCTTCATTGCATATCCTTTTCTTTAAAACCTTATTTAGACTAAACAGCAAAAATTATGATTAAAATTTGTCATGAATTTTGACAATTTTGTTACATAAATGTGATTATTTTATATTTTTCTTAATATTATTTATTTTGGGTATATTATAAACTGCCAATAGTCACTGTAAAATAGAAGATAACTAATGAAATGTGATTTTAAGCGACTTTCAGTCAAATCATTTTTTAGTGCAATGATTTATTGAAGCTGTCTAATTGGAATAATACTATTATCTTATTGATAATTACATCTTATATTGATCTTCATTATTAAGACAATTATTTTTTTATTCATTATCTAAATATTTGAAACTTGATTGTTGTATAATACTACCTCTTAGTGTTATTTTTTTCATAAAAGTTCAAAAAAAAAAAATATATATATATATATATATATCATTTTTAATTTAATGACATAAGTTGGTCTCAGTTTGATGTAATTCAGAAAATTGATACTCATGATCATTGAATGTTACTTAATATAAAATATGTTTTACTGGGTATAGAATATATTGTCATTTAATACCCTTAATTTAAGTCATATATTCTATTTTTAATCATATTTTTTTAGTTATTTTACTACTGTCAAATTTGTAATACATTTTATTATGAGTATTAATATTTCAATTATTTATACACAAATTAAATATAAATTCAATAACTATGACGGTATGACTTTTTAAACATTATTATTAACTATTGCAGTATTTTTATTTCAGTTTAAATAATATGAAAAATGTACTTTCATAAATCTGTCTCTTTTTTTTTTTAGGTTTAAACTCGTACCAAATAAAATATCTACTTGAACGTATAATAACCATAACAGCCGTTTAGTTTTAAACGATTATTTAAATTATAAGTCTTTAAATTCTCAATGGCTAAGTATATATGGAATAAAATAAAAGATAAGATAGGTAAGGTAATGAAATAAAAAATATAACATTTTACGGTGCTTTTAGTTAAAATATTAAACAAAAAGTATTTAGAACACTTACCGTTAAATTGAGCTATATTTAAATATTATAATAATATAATTTTGTCGAATAAAAGTAAACTGTTATTATTATTTCGTTCCAGTAATTTCTACGAGAATCTCCGTTAAATACGTTTCAAAGTTTGCAGTTCCTTATTTTAGATATATTTAAGCCGCGCGCGTGAATTTTGTAAATATCCGTTTTCGGCATAAACTTAACGGCGTATCGTTTGCGCGCAGACAACGCGATTTCCACTGTTAAATACGCTCACAGGCTACGTAGTACAAATAATAATAAACAATAAAAAAAATAATAAGATGAAGAAGAAGAAAAAGAAACGATCGGCATTAAAAATGCAAATAATATCATAGCCTTAAACACGTGCATAACGGAATAATGAAACTCGTTTAAAGTACGTCCCAATATTATAACATAGGTACTATACCTACCTATAATATGATGTAATGTTTCCACCTCGTGTACGAGTATGCGGCTAATTTAAATGCGTTGTACGAAAATGTGTTCGTCGACAGTATATCGAAAAATGATGATTTCCACGCGGAAAATGAGTAAGTTATTGTAACCGTCAAACAATATCACTGTATTTACCATTTATACCTAACCGTTAAAGTATGTATGGTGTACACGTGTATTAGCTGACAGACGTTTTGAACGTATATTATTATGAATGGCTATCCGTGTAACGGCGATTCAGCTCGTATACCAGTGACGTATTAAGGGAGAAAACTCGGGGGGAGGTGCGGTTTCATTCCACGGGGTTTCGGGAAAATTTAAAAATGTTTTCGCAGTTGCTTAAAACGTATCACGTAAAACGCAACCATGTATTGAAATCGAAATTCGTATAACACGAAGGTTGCTTTAAAACATATTTTCATACCCACGCGCGACATTAGCATAAAAAACTTACGTAGGATCCTAGTTAAGCCTCTCATTTATAACAAATTATCATCTCCACCCCGCCATCACTTCTCTCTTTCAAAATCGAAATCCCGACTACGCCATCGGTTTACCGATATTTATTTTAATAATAATAATAATAATAATATCTAGGTAGGTATTACGTTGGATTCGATAGTAATAATTATTCTGGTATCTGGTGACTTCGGTGCGGAATGCATTCGGTACGAATCATTATATAGTTTATTGGATTATTACATTCACCCCCGGCGCCATTACTGTGGAATTTCCTCGGAATTCCGGGTTGGTTCATTATTATTATTATTATTGATACGGCGGCGTATGGGAGACGATGTCACCACCACCGTTCCGTAACCGCTCCACCGCACGATACGCCGTCGCGGTACGGTACGGTTATATGCGTCTAGACGTCGATGTTCTTATCTGACGGAGGGTAAAAAAATATGTCAGAGACGTAAGAAAGTAAAAAAAAAAAAAATAACATTAATAACACAAAAAAAATGATACGATAATATTATATTCTAATCGGGTCTTCGAGACGCCATCGCCATTCGGTCCGTCTGAAACTGTCGGTCCGCGCCAAGATAAGAGATAACACAACCCCCACGGTAAACCGAAACACAGAACGTATTTATAAAAGCCAAACACGTCTGTTCCGCACACCTAGTGATTTGCCGGACATCCACCATGAACCACTATTATTGGGCATCGTCGTTGTTGCTCTTCGCCGTCGTCCTGAATTCGGCCGTCGCGTTCAAGATACCAGGTAAATTTTACATTATTATATAAAAGTTATACCTAATGTTTTATTAATCACCTGATCGACACTACCGCTGGTCGAAATAATGTTTGTGAATAATATTAGCACATTAAAATTGTATTTAGCGATAGTGTTTGTCAAGTGATTTTATAATTAATTATCTGTTATAGTTTAAACTTTAAAACTAATATTAATGGAATTCGTCCATATAATATTATGACAATGAACTATCAAACGTAACTATAATGATCTTAACAACTAAGTAAATATAAGATTAATGATTTTAAATTAAATTCAATAGCATTATTATAAAACGTACCTTGATATTAGTATGTAATAATAAAAAAAAAAATTATGGATTTAATTAATTTTTAAATATTATAAAACAATTGATTTACCAAATAATAGATTTATCAGAAATAAGTAATAAGATATCGTTAGCATACAACACACTTTTTTAAATACATAAAACTGTATATCTATTAATTTAAATCAATACTGATTCGAAATTAAATTTTTGGTGTACATAAAATAATCACTAGGGAAAAAAGTTTTATACAATTTTAATACCAAAATTAATTTTTTTTAATGACAGTTTAATTAACTTTTTAACGACTTGCTTTCGGAAAATTAATTTGTAGTTGCATCACAATAGCTCAAAAAAAAAAAAAACTTTATACAGAGCTGAGAGGGTTTGAACCTAAATTCCAGTTTGTGTGAAATAATAATTTATTATAATACGCCATTCGGGTTTATTCTTTTATAATTTAATCGAGTTTCAATGAAAATAACTGTTGACAAATGTTATTATACTTATAAATTAACAGAAGCCTTGTGTATTATTAAAGTTCAACTGTGAATACAATTACTTTTTTCTTAAATAATATAGCATAATAAACATCGTTTATTGGAGTATTAAATTGAATAACAAATTATTACATTGTGATATAAAAATTATACATTTCTTCCCTGGTAAAAAAAAAATAAAAATCTTAAATATTTCATTTAATAGAACATTATGCTAACGCTAATTATCAGCATATAATAATATAATATGCTATAGAAAATGCAGAAGAACTTACCAAGCATGCTCATTGCTCATCCAATTTTTACGTTTAACAATAAATTAATAAATATTAAAAACAGTATTTTGGGAACTTTGTACTATACAAAATGTATTTTAATAAACTTAGATTTTAATAACGTTTTTTTTTTTTTTTTAATTAAAATCACCTTTCTTATTATTAGTTATTTTTTATGGAGGTGCATTTTTAATATTTATATTTATAAATCGAAATTGAAGCGAGTAGTTTCTATGTTGTTAAATTCTAAATACTATACAGTATATGAATCATGATAATAGGTTAATAATATAATATTAAAAGACAATAATAATCAAAAAATGTAAATAATAATTAAGGATCTACCTATAAACTTGTTAAATTTATAAACGTAAATAGAGTTTAGTATTATAAAACTAATAGCTTTTCAACTAAACATTATTTTTTATTATTATTTTATTAAATACTATAATATTAACTTTAATATTTCATGACCAAGAAACAACTCATTGGATTTTTTTTTTTAGATAAATAAACATTTTTGAATAAATCAATAGCCAAAAATGTATACCACAAATGTAGAATTTTATAAATCACATTGATAATTTATAGAATAGATTTTTTATTATCAAACAACGAAGATACACTTTGTTATTATTTTTTTACCTATGTAATTTTAAATATACTTTATGGTTTTAATTATAAGCGATTGAGTTAAACTTATTTAAATTATTATATTATTATTAATGTATTGTCTGTCTAAACAATAATATATATACACAATATGTGTAAGAAAATGAAGATAATTTTGTATCTTGAAAAATCAAGGTTAGAGGTAATAAAGAAAATGTATGTAAGAAAATGTCAAACTGTATCATTTGGACATGTGTTTTGTTACTTAATAATTCAACGTGACGTTATTCTGTTCAGTGAAGCTTGAAATTTAGTAGGTACGCCAAATAAAAAAATATAATTCATCTGGCGGGAAATATTAAAAATACTAGATATAGACAATTTTAAATCGTGTAGAATTTTATCTCTAACATATATTTTTATGTTAGACATTTCTTTACCACTAAGTAAAAAACTATTGGTTTCGCAATATTTTTATTAGACCTACAATGACAGTTCTCGATTTCAACAATTCTGCCACTAGATTAATAGGCTGCTGTCGAGTTTCTGCCTTTTCTTTTTAAACGTAGGTAATGTTATTGACATTATGTCACTCGAAAAATAAACATTGTTTATACATCTGTACACACTGCTACCTCGTGTATTATGGATCTTTTGTTCGCTAATTATATTTGACTTGCGTATTTCAAGTAACGAACAAATGTCGTTTATCTCATGTAATTTATTAGGTATACTGTTATTTCAAATTGTTCTCATTTTCTATACTCTTCTAATTCACATTTTAAATAGGGGCTTACACAAGAAATTTGTAGGCTCACAAAAACGAATAATATTTTTTGTTCGTATAGGTGTACATTTACTACAGAAAATAAAATGTTTATTATGATTAATTATAGTTTTAGACCGACATTTTATATTTGATGAAAAATGCTCAAATATTACAGTGTTAAAAAGCTGTGTAACTATTTAATGGATTTTAAGACGATGTAAATCGATTAGCATTATTTCATTTCTCACAGTCAATAGTCCAATAATAGTAAATAAATAAGTTTAGTGTTTTGGGCAAAGCGACTTGACAATGTCAATATACAGTGTTTTTCAATACGTCGTATGTTAACTCGAGTGCCAGTTATAAACTATGAATTATCAAAAATGTTATTATTTTGTTACACTTTGTGAATATATATATTTGTTTGTAAACCGTTAATAGCGGTTAACGAACTATATAGCTGATGATGTGAACGTAATGTAGAATTAATTATCAAAAATACAAATACAAACGATGTAATATTAACATCATTTCATACACCGGTATGAGCATAATTTGATATTATTCATATCCAAAGCTAACTTTTTCGGGTCGAAATTACTCTTCGTGTGTAAAAATCACCTTGAATTGCTTTAAAATTTGCTATATACAGACACACACACACACCAAGATGTTCACTACATGTATAACTGTTTTAACGCCAACACGATTTTTTGTTTTCTCGTTTATTATTATTATTATTATTATATTTCTATTTGCGCTTGAAAGTTACGTAACTGTAGATATATATACTCTCGATACACATTGGATATTTTCACGATAAAGTAACCGATTTCCTCTGAACTTTTGCAGGATTATCGTCGGGAGGCAATAGTGGTAGTATCAACAGATCGCCACCACCAACCGGCAATAGAGCACCGACGGCCAATGCCGGCGGTCATAGGGGACCGGAATCCGAGTACATGGGTCCGGTGTTCATAATCAGAGAGCTGGACAAGGACAAAGGAGAGTATGACGCGTTTGTGACCACCGGCGGCATACAGGAGGTGAGACCGCCGCCAATGAGTGACAGGTCACTACCACCACAGCAGCAAGGCAAGCCGTCTGCGGTCAGGGACGACGAGGACTCAGAGCACTTTGGAGTGTTGGTCACTCCGGAAACGGTCAGGCGACTGGATCGGGACGAAAAGCTAAAGGCGTCGTCCATCAACGTGACCATGTCCGTCCTCCTTTCGGCGGCTTCCTCGCGGATGCCTTGGCTGCTCGTCTTGCACCGCAAACAGTATCCGCACCTGTTCGAGTACCAACAACAGCAGCCTTCCCAGTCTCATCACCAGTATCAGGCTCAACAGCCGCAACACCAGCAACAGCAACACCAGCAGCAGCAACAGCAATACCAGCAGCAACCGCAATACCTTCAACCGGTGCAATCGGAAGCAGTGCAGGCGGACGTCATCCCGGGGTTGCAGCATCCGCAAGTTCCGCAGCGCCGTCGGTACCAGACGGACAGGCAGCGCCGGTCCATCCTGTACGCTGCCGACGACAGCCGAGCGCCGCCGATGGCGTTCGAGCACCAACTGCTGTCCACCATGTGCTATAACTTTGTTCGGGACTACTACTCGTCCGAACAGTCACCTCCGAGACTTCCGATCGCCCTGGCCGATGTGAGCGCCGTGTACGGTGACGACAGACGGCAACCGGAACCGGAACAATACGGCCGGTACCGGCAAGATGTCTATTTGGACGCCGACGCTTACGCTGCCGCAGCCACATCCACCGGCCCTTCCGGTCGCGTCCAAAAGTCGCAGCCGCCTCCCCCTCCGTCATCGGCTCAACAATCTCCACCGGCGGCGACCGTCGCGACCATTCGACCGGAAGAAGAGCAGCAGCAGCAGCAGAAGCAGTCCGACGGCGTGATCGCCGGCATGACGATCCCAAAACGCGTTTCCTAGACTCGAACCGTCGATCGCGACGTGGCGGCGCGTCTTTATATTATGATTTTCTGTTTTTCCTCGTCGCCAGTAGTTTAGTTCACAGCGTTTCGGAACTCGCGCCGGTGCGTTTGTCCGGCACCGATCGCTGTGCCCGATCATATTATTATCAGCTGTTATTCGCTTATTTTTTTCTATTTCATTTGTCGCGTTACGATTGATAACGTTGATTTGCGTGAGAACCATATTGTCATGTTGTCGTCGAACGTTGTTTTCTACAATTTTCATTACGATAATTATAATATAATATAAATTAATGTAAGAGCGAATATTTTAATACTATTAATATATAACCATATACACTATAAATAAAAACTTCTTTAATATTATATGCAGAACGATATTGTTTTGAATTGTTTACCCTATTCCATAAACATAAACTGAAATCGATTATTGAAGTAAAATATATATATAATATAGTAAAATTATAATTTTTGTGAATATCATTTTTTTTATTCACTATCAATATTACTTATTACCGCTATTCAGTTTATTTATTATTATAATATTATGAAGTATAGAGTATTTTAAATGACATAAATAAGACAATCTGAATACATGAATATATAACAATTATTATAAATTTGTTTAAGTACATATTTCAATACAAGCCGTACGTCACAGTCTTAGTGGAATTTTAAGCTCAGGCCCATATCATTATATTGTAATAATAAAAAAAAAATTATTCCTATAATATTATATCATTATTATAATATATTTTATTCTGTTATAAATTAATAATAACGATTAACGTTACATAATATACATTACCTATACTTAATGTATTATGTCAATATAACCAATATATTATCTTAGAGTTATCTTAATATTTTATTCGAATTGAATTATATTATGAGTTTGAATTTTTAGTAGGTATCTGGAACGTCTGGAGAGAGTATATTATAAGCATTAAAGTTTTTTTATTTATTTTGGTAGTACATAAAAGGAATGATTTGCTGCTCAGTGATAAATCTGGAAAATAATGTCCCATTATTATAATAAATGTTATTTCTTTTACTTGAAATAAAATGTCCATGTTTTTTATCTTGGATTCTTAGACATATTATAATATTTTATAATTTAAAGTTTAAAAATCAAATTTATATAAACAATACTTTGAATAATATTGAATTATCTTTTCTAAAAGGTTAATAAGAAGTGTTAATACGTGTGGAGTTCTAAGTACGTTAACTCTAATATATAGTCTTACTGGTATTTAAAATTTAAGCATACAACAGATATGAGTAAAATAAAATTTAATATGAGTAGGTGTGCCGTGTACATATAGTAAAGTAAATATGTTAGCAAATTTCTTTGTCGGATGAACATTTATTTTAGTTTATTTGGACGTACAAATATTCTGCTTTTGAGCTATTTCATGATTATTTTCTTAATGTTTTATATGAAAACTACAGATTATACGAAAATAGGTCATTTAAAAATTACGACTGTGGCATTAAGTTATGTAGTTTTCATAATTACTTAAAACATGGATCGCAAAGTTCAAGACCAGCAGTAAAAGTGTTGTTAAATTATACAAACTACAACAATTTAACTCAGTTATTACTTCAATAATGTTTCAATAAATATTTTTTCACAGTAATATTCACGTTTTATATTCATCTGAAACGTCATATCATAATAACTTGTAACTAATAACTCATCGAATTAATTAAATTTAATTTTATAGCCAATACAACTGTTTTTAATTTTGAGACATTTCAAGTAATAATACAAAATATAAATTTATAATATAAATAACTATTTCGTCAATATTTCTCTCGGCTTTGACAATTAACTTCTAGAGTGATTAGCTTTAATTTCGAACTCAATTTAAAATATTTTTATAAAACAATAGCACAACTTAACAAAACATTTCTATTGAGTATGGTATTCATACTAATTAAAAAAAAAAAAAAAATGTATGTATATTATATTGTATTATATGTATACATATTCTTAGAAACAAAAATTATATCATTTTTTTTTTCTGTAAATTTAATTCATCGTAAAATATTGTACAACAAGTAATATTTTTTTGATATTTATTACCAACTACAGTAATATGGTATGTAGTATATTCGTTTTCATTAACATATCCATTTAATACCTGTATCCCGCAGTGCTATGTTGTACCCATAGTGTAATTACTCTATCGTTATATAATACAATATTTTGTTATTACAAAATTCTTGATAATTAATTATTTGAAATCCTATATAATTTAAAAAAAAAAAAAACTAAAAATATTACATTCTTGATTGCACACAATGTAATTAGTCTAAACTTAATTATTTTTATATTCCTGGAATAAAACTAATTCTTGAAACAATGTTTTTTAAAAAATTATCATATTTATGACATTTTTATGTTTAATTAATTAACTACGATGTATATTAAAAATAACTGTAAATAAATTATGACTATGTAAACTATTGCAAATAATTTATTGACGTAAATTACGTCAATGTTAAACAATAGGTATATCAAATCAACTAATTGTTCTTATGTCAAGTCAAAAACGTTTATTAATCAACTATATTTACTATGTTATGTACTTAACTATATTTTATAATAAATTTATTACATTAATAACTAGTCTCAATACAATAACATATAATTTTGTAATAAAATAAGAACTGTTTAAGAATTTACTATCATATTATTAATTATATGTTATTTATATGTCAACTGAAATTAATGGTGTACTTACCAAATGTGTAATTATACATAAAATAAAACTAAAGGAATATTTAACAGATAGATATAAGTATATAACTACATAACACACAATATTAAAGAGATATTAAAAAAGAGGCATATATTTACGGGGTGAGAGGCTTTTCCTCGGGTTTCAATAATTATTTTCAACAACTTTGTATTCAAAATAAATATATTTTTTTAAACGAGTGGGTATTTTATATAATATAAAAAAACAAATTATATTGTTATAATAATGAGAGAAGAAATGTTCGAATTTATTTTAAAGCAACTATAATAATTAAAGTAGATTTTAGATCAAACCCAACTAATCAATCAACCACAAGAGGCTAAAATGAGGTTCTTCCAGATAAAAATAATACCAATGACAGCTATAATATCAAGTAAAATAAAAACTTTGAGATACATTCCTATTTATGATATTTTTCAAGTTAAAAGATGATTAAGTCATATCTTAGAAACATCATGACAGTAATATATAATTAATTAATTTTAATGATAATTAGTAATTCATTTTTATTATAAAAAAAGATCACTTATAATAAAACCAGATAGAGATATTGATTAGCCGTTTCTCAAAAATAGAAAACTAAGTTTTGCATCCAAGTTTGAAAATCGCAAATATAAATTTCTGTTTATAAATTGTATAATTTTTTTAAATACCACATATAGTTTAATAATAATATAATATATCAAATTTCATTTTAACAATAAGTTTTTTATTCTTGGGTTTCGTGTTATATACAATTTTGTTAACGTAACGTTTTTTCGCACTTTCGTTGTTAATAAACTGTAAGAAAGACAATTTGGTTGGCGAAGGTGTGCACTGTAAATCTGGAGATATTAATAATATCCACTCTACTCAAATAAAAACTCTAAATGTGCGACTGACTTCAAAAACACAAAAATTAAAATTAAAAATATATTTTATCTTTGATAACGACAACTATATATTATAGGTATTTATAATCATTTATTATAATATGTAAGATTAAAAAAAATACCTGTATAGTGACATATGATACTAACATCAGGTGAAAAGGAAATAAGTTTATACTATATTTTATACCGTATATAGGTATGTAATATACACCTAGTATATTGTGTATTTATATTGACAGTTATTACTCTCTCGTAGCTATCTTCAAAAGTACCTTACCTTATTTTGGAGATATTTTGTTTGGCACTCAACGGCGTTCCAAAAATAACATAAGACTTTTCAAATAATGATTGTCTATAAAAAGCCATTCAATCCAAAATGCCATTAATCTTGAAGTCTACTCTTGTTGTTGTCCATAAAACCATAAAACACAGATAAAGATAATGCATAATATTTACTTACGCATATTTCGTGCGTATTTATTTATACAAATTCGAAAAATTACTATTAATAATATGTAGCATAACATTTGTTATAATTCTTATATTATAATTTCGGCTAATTTAAAAATTTTACTTTCAATTAAAATGTTTAAACGAAGAGTCGTACTGGTGTCTAATAATAAAAATAATAAAGGTTTTATACTTTTATCACAATAATAATTATTCTACTACCGATATTGTATTGATGTATTAACCCAAAATGGTTTAACAATCATTATAATCCGGTACACCAAATACATCATTTTATTTACAAAGGCATAAATATTAGTGATCATCATTTGCAAAAAATTTAGTTAACTAATAAAACTTAAACATTTACAGTAGAAGTAACAAAAATATAAAAATTAAGTAACATCGAAAACGAATTCTCCTACCTGAAATTCTCACAGTCTTATTATTTAACATATTTTATTCTTTTGAACAATATTATGCTTTCACATATGATTTTCTATTTAACTTTATATTATTTACCTATATTTTACTACACATATTGTACACACTATCAATCAGCAAAGACGCAAATGATACCTATCGAAATAACATTACGTCCTTTATAAATACATAATGTTATTGTCGATTTGAATTCTAAAAGTTGGTAAATAAATATTTTCAGTCTATATGAAACTATAATATTTATTCAAATACGATTTTAGTATTTGAATTGTAATAAATTAACCATATTATGTATGATTTCAATTTTAATATTTTTACACGTTTCAGATAATATTTCATTTATGTTTGTTTTTTTAATACGCAAACAATTTTCAAAATAAACTATCTATAACGTTAGTTTAAACACTTTTATTGACATACATACGTAATAATAATGTTATGTACATGTCTTATTTAAATTGTTTACGTTTTAATTTGTAGTTTATGATAAATTATGTTGTGTGTTTATAATTAATATGATAACTTATAAGGTATGTTCTTTTAAATACATAACATTTTAAAATAATATAATATATGTAATCTAATTATATTTAATCATAATTGGTATGATATAACTATTATTATAATTAAAATTAAATTAATATTAAATTGATAATGTGAATCAAAATTGCATACACAATACGCCGTGTTACAGATATTTATATTAAGAAAATACATACTAATAATACTACTAGGTACTACAATCTAATACCTAAACCATTTACATACACTTTTTACAAAATATAGCCGTAATCATATATGTATACTTTTCAACCTGATCATCTGGTTTTAATTTTAGTTTCTGATCACAGTAGTATTGGTTTTACATTGATGTGTGGCGACGAGTTTTGTTTTCATTTTGTATCTAACGTACCAACTTTAGAAGCAATAAAAAACTTCAATCTTCAACTTTGATAGTGGTTTCTGGTAGCATTCTAAACCTAGTTAGTATTAGTTTGGAGAAAAAGTCAGAATATTTTTATATTAAAAATAAAAAATATTTGTGGAAAATTGGAGTACTAAACCCAATTCAAATTTTTGATAAAATTGATTTTGAATTTTTACTCTAGTATAAGAATAAAAAAACAATAGTATTTTGAAATTATTACCAATTATTTAAATTAATATTTTCCAGATAAATAATTATTCTATAAATATATTTAACTCTTATTAACTATATTATTTGACAAAAGAAAAGTTCGATGTTTTTCTTATTAGGTAAATATAATAAATTATTATATCCAAAACAAAGAAATTAAAAAGTAATATAAAGTTCTCCATAAATTGCTTTTATAGTACAGTAAAATATTTTTAAAATCCATAATAGCTGAAATTGTTTTTGTTAAGCTTTTAAAGTTTAAATTTTATAATATGGAGTATACTTACATATTATTATAATGACAATTACATCTCGTAACAATTTTTATATTCAAGATAATTCCTTCAATTTTTCCTTCATTATTTAATATTTTACTCTCAAATACTTAGTAGGCAAAATATTTTTCACAAGTGTTTTATAGTATAATAGCAAAATATTAAAAATACGTTTTTTTTTTATTTCAATAATGTTTGACGATTTTGGTTTTTTCACTATAATCCAAATAATGTTGATTATAAAGATTGAAATTTTTTTTATAATTTATTTAAACATATTATATTATATACGTAACGAATTTTTCAAAGAATTTTTACTAGTTTTTAAAGTCTAAAAACAGATCAGAATTAGCTTTCATATTCTTAAAATGATTTATCATTGAATTAAAATAAAATATTCTTTATAGTGAACCAAAGAAAAGATACCTAAATCCTACACTCAAAATTATCTATATTCTATACCTACAACATTGATTCCAATATTTAGTATTTTCATTCCAATAATAAATAATAATCATTAGATTATTAATAATGAATACTAAATAGTAAGATATTTATATTCTTTATTGTTACTTTTTTATTTAATCCTTTTAAATTACTTTTAGTCCGATTACACTCGAGATAACTTGAGTGGCCCTCATAGAGTCTTTGCTGGCCAGTATGATGGGCAATTCAACTATTCGTACAACTGAGAATGATGAAATAAACTTACTTCACTAGTTACAGCTTTGAACCTATAATATAATACAATTATTATTTATAAGACAAAGAGTAAATTTAATTATAAAACTTACTATAATGAAATTCTAATCATTTTTATATTTTAATCAATATTTTATTTTTTTATATGTAAGTATTACTTTTTTTTTTAATATATTATAAGCAATTGAATAGAAATTAAATTTTTTTTTTTTAATATATGTGATACTCATTTAAACCAGAAACACTGACAATTTGTTAGTATAATATAATAAGGAATGATTCAATTCTCAACAATAAGACTTAACCTTTAAAATTGCTTATTCATAAATTAAAAAGTAATTTAATTTTTTTATAATTTACAATTTATTTATTTAAAAATAGTTTATTATAATTAATTAAACAACTACAGCTAGTTCAAAATTAAAAATAATTATATAGGATATTTTTTTAACAAAATGCATGGTAGTTATTTAAATAAATTTATAAATGCCACAATCACTAGAATATCTAAACCAAGGTGGTAATTAAAAACAATATTAATAAGCTTATTATTTTTAACTTTTTAACTGATTAAAGTAAAATCTCTATACAAACTTTAGACTCGAGCAGATCAAAGTATTGATTAATAAGTATTTCTATACATTAAATTGTAACGTTATCTTAACTAATTAAAATAGATTTTATTGATAAACTTTAAAAAATTAACCAAACAAAGAAATTTTCAAGTATAATGTTTTTTTCTATCTTCTCTGTATTTTATGTTTAATTATGAATATATTATACTACTTTACTTCAACTTTTACTTGAATATAAATTTTTACATGTTACTTAACGAAAATAATTCATTAAAACTAACTAATAATAAGTATAGTACATTTTCGAGAACATAAAATACATTTTTAATCGTCACTTATTAGTAAATTTACTAAATAAAAATATTATATATTAATTTAAACTAAAAAAAAAAAAAATCAGTCAACTTTTCCATCTATTTAAAATCTTTCTAATATTAGGTATAATATTTAATTATTATTTTTAATATTTTGTAGCATATCTGTATCGATGTGTTCATATAAATATTAAACATTTGACATAATTACACTTAAACTTTTGAGATCTGCTCTGAATACATATGTTTACCTCTTAAAATATACCATAATTTCAAAACTGCCTTTATCAGACTAGTGAACTTCTGTATATACGAATTTTTGTGTGATATGTAAATACCATTACGTTATATTCTCCAAAACTTTCTCCGTCTTTCACTAAGCTGAAACTCATAAAGTTTTAGAAATTCAAAATATAATTCTACTAGACTTATCGTCGACAATAACTTTTATGGACATAAGTCAATATTACAATATTAAACACTCGTCAGTCAATAGTAAGAAAATTGAATTTAGCACAAAAATATTATAACAATATAAAAGAAGTTTTTAGCGTCTCAAAAATAATAACTTAAAGGTATTTCCATAAATAAGTTAGTATAAAAAGTGTTAACACATACAATATATATGCATATAATATTGTATTGTATACAATTGTTTTGAAATTCTTTTTTATCATTTATGATTTTATTTATTATTTATGAATAATATTATAAAAATTTAACCATCGACATGGTAATAAATAATATTAACCAAACCGTTTGCCCGCAAAATACCATGATTTATGTTTAAATTTATAATACAAATAAATATATTACATAAAAGGTAACGATCTTGCCGAATTTCTATCTGAGATGAATAAATATCTAAATTGAATATTTTATTTCATTTCAATAACTGCTATCAAAAACATCTGACTTGATAAATTATTTAAGTATAGTCATATATGTATTCAATTTATATTTAATTATTAACTGTGGAATATAATGATTTTTAAAAAATTCAGCATAATAAAAGAAATGAGAAATCTGATCTGCTGTATAAAAAATTACGAGTATATTTTGAGGGGTCAAAAGTAATGATTGTGTTAAATTTAATTGCAAATTCAAACTATAAACCATCGCATAAGAAAAAGGATTCAGAGTGGAAAAGGTCTGTCGCTCTACATTAATAGCCATGTAACTATACTTAGGTGTATTTACATGGCTATTAATAATTTGTTATGCTATAAATAATGAGGTTTTAAAAAAAGTTTTCGACACATTAAATCAACTTCTACCACATTAATAAAACTGCAATTATTGAAGACAAAATACAATATATTATTTTAAATAGAAAAGAAATTAATTAAAAAATTAAAAGAATAAAAGTAGAACAGTAGTTTTATGAGAGTATCTCATTTTAATTACTTAGGATTACAATCTGATAACAATAGCATAAAATTAGACTAAAAAAAAAAAGGTAATTTAACTGTTATCATGGTTTGACTAAATTATTAAGTTTAAAAGTTGAAATATACCTTTATAAAATGAATAAGCCTAGTAATATTTTATGTGTCAGAACATGACCCTTTGAAAAAACGGAAGAAATAAGGTTTGGTATTTTCGAACTGAAAATTCTAAGAAGGAATTTTGCACCATACAAGGATAGTCCAACTGGTGAATGAAGGAAAAGACATAATTAAGAACTCTAGATTATTTTTAAACACCCATATATTACAAAAAAAAATACCTTTCACTTGCCTAAAATAGACAGGGAATAACAGAAATCAATAATAAGGACCATAATCGAAAATAATAACTCTACACTAAACGACTTCTGGGAAGACCTCTTCTGAGATGGGAACCAAACTATCACTGAGGATGCAGAAGCGATAGAACTTGGAACAGGATGAAGAGAAGTGGACGAATATAGAAGAATATAATAATATATGCTTGATAGGCTGATCTTAAAGGCCGATACCCTAATAAAAGGAAGAAAATAAGCAAATGGTAGTTTGAATTAATTTTTACTTAGAAAATCGCATTAATTATTATACCTAACATGGAATTTTAAAAACACGTAATATCTTAAAATTCATTTAAATACATTATTTAAAATGTCATTGGGTTAGTAAAAATATATAATTATATAAGTTTCCAGTCATCACGAACAGTAGACATAAATAACACAAAAATATCTAAACTCGTTATTTTTTATTTAAAAATCCATTTTCGTTAAAATTTTAATTTAAGATGCAATGTCTACAATCAAAAAATTGTGCATACATAAGCAAACAATTTTATATTAATATTTCATTATAGACTACTTACTAGAACCATTGTATTACATTTCCAAGCTTTTTAACTATAGAGGAAATGAATAATTTTATACATCTTCAATTTAACTCGCAAATGTTTGCGAATTTTGTCGAGACTTAAACTCGAACTGTTCATAAGAAATGTTATGTGGCTGTTTTGAGTACAAGATTTCGATGAAACTAATCAATATTATTATGCGTCACATGATCATCGAATACCTACCAAACCATTAAACAGTAATTCTCGACGATATAAACTGTAGCACCGTAGTATGGTTTGAATTCGTGATTTCACCGGAAACTATGTGATATGATACGGTTAAAAACCTATGTGATAAGTATTATTGTTTTACTAATACCGTATATTTATAAGTTGCACTCGCAACAGTATTAAATTATTTCAACGAAACACGTCACGCCAAAACACCGACGTACACACGTCATGACACATAGACTGTCGACCTTTTGGGGGTGATTATTAATTATTCAATTGGAATGGAATTTATTCGTGTCAAACTTGTCTAATTCAACGTTTAATGTTTAGTTTGACATTTAGGGAACAGTGTTCAGGTTCCGTCGGTTTATTATTACCATTTCCTAGGCTAAATCTGTTTACACTCTCTTATGCATGAATGCTAATATTATTGTTATGACAATGAAATTAATGAAATTTAAAAATAATTTTAATTTTAATCAAATTAGCTGCAGGATAATGTATATTGCCTAAATTGGACAATTTTATATTACACTATCAAAAATTTACTAAAAAGGCAAATAACTTACGACTTATAAATATAATCTACTAAAGTTTTAAAATAAATTACAATAAAGCCTTTCAAACATACCCCGTAGCACGAAACCCCGTTATTTTAGTATATTACTATGTGAGCTTCAACAATAAACAGATATGGGAAAATGTTCATCCTACATATTATATTATGAATTACGAATTTTAAAATCCAACGTCCGATTATGAATTTAACGAGGACGAGTGAACACAACTGATGCAAATTATTATTACGGACCATAAACCGTCATCGCCTACGACGTGTTATAATAATTTATAATATACCGAACTTCCGGTCGTTTAGAAAAGTTTGAAATCCGGTAGACATGGCTGCAATAATATTCGTCCGTTTAATAATGTCACTTGACGACGAGCAGAGTGACGCATAATAATATAATAATAATTATCCATATTGTTGTGTTGGAGAGACACATAAATATAAAATAAATACCAGCCACAAGACGACGATGATTATTTTTCTTTATTAATATTGGAATATTTTCTTTATTGTTGATCTTTGGTTTTTGTTATTGTTATTGTTGTTCGACAGCGGCGTATCGATCAAATGACCTGCACCGTCTGCGCATAATATTATATTTGATATTATGTTTAACATTACATGGTATAGTTCTCCCGCTACAGTAACGGGGGCGCTTTTTAACACAGCACATATATAAACATAATAAATATATTACATACATATATATATATATATATATATATATTATACAAGCATTAAACGTATCCAAAGGGGTGAAATATTAATACGCGCTATGTATGCAGAAGCCCCCCTCTTTTGACATATTTCCAAGCTCGCAGTTTTTTTACGCGTCTAAACGTTTTATACGGAAGAATGAAATTTTATTATGATTGATGACCGATGAACTGAGATTTTGAGTAAAATCCATTCGGCGATTCGGACAATATATTGACGACTCGATGAATGTTTAACATTATACATAACGGATGAAAATTCGACACCGTCGACAAAAAAAAAAAAAATAATCGTTTGACCTATATTTGAGTGCAATAATACATAAATTCATTAACAGCCATTTTGTCTACTTATATGTAAACGGGGTTAAGCGACATATGCAGACACAACGCTTTTAAATGGGCAATTTCATAAAATAATATTTTTTATTTATTTATTATACCTTTTAGTAAAAAAAAAAAAAAATAAACTATTACAGCTCATTATTTAAGATATTTATTTTCATCGAAATATTAAATTATAAAAAATATTATAATAATAAGTGAAAATAAATGTTATCGAAGTATGATATACTCCTAAGTTAGAAGTATTACATTTACGAATATGTTATTGTTATTATACTATCAAAAATAAAGATAATAATATGATAATATCAGACAATATACAACGATATTTTAATTAATATTTACTTTGAAACCATTCAAGAATATATAATTACGTCATCAATTTTATTTTAATTTTCAATTAAAACTTAGCTGTTTATCAATAATTTCCTACGTCATATTATTATATAAGTCAACTTGTTTAATGTTTTTATTATCTTTAAAATGTATCACCCATAACCGTATACGAGTGTAATATAAATTACAAATGTATATACGTATATTATATAAGTAACGTTTTTGATAGTTTTTAATCATTTGTTTGTAAGAAGATTTATATAACCACGGTATACACAACTGAAATGGAAAACCAAGTTTTATAAATCTCTCTTCCTATTTCCTTCAATTATTTAACTTCACGACGAGTCTTACAATTTTCTTATACTTAAACCAATGTGTACAAATACAAACAATTATATTTCAATTGGACTATAATGATAAAATACGACCTTCAGTAAAACGGTTCTAATCGATTACATAAAATAAATTGTAATTTATATATTTTATTAACATCTGTTCTGTAAAAAGTACTTACACAAATACATATTAGAATTATTGTATTACGCCTTACAGCCTGGTCATCTTAAAAAAAAAAAAAATAGTCTGCAAATATAAATGTATATAATATATGTATGTAATGCAAGATAAATCTACAGTATATATAGCACGAGACAAAATATCTTTCTCTAATGTAAAACAATGAGAGAATTGCTCCTAATTGTGGTCAACGTAGACTACTCCTTATTGCCAACAAATACACACATCTCTAGCTATGTGCATCATGTGTAAGCTATACGTATTTTAACAAAGGAGTTGAGTAAAGAAGGTCCTTATAAAAATTATATTTTGTGAATCAAATATAAAGTAATTTTTTACAATTTAAATAGAGTACCCATATAAAACAAAATTACTTTAGAGTAATCGTAATTTTAAATTAGCAAAAATTACCAAATAAATGTTGTTACAAAAGATCCTAAAAAAGAAGCTTAAATTTAATAAATTATTATTTTTATTATTATTAAGGGTATTAATTATTGTTATATTTTTTGCAAGGCGCATATCTGTGGGCACGTATCTTGTAATTCGAGAAATTAACACTCCAAGTGTAATAACAATTTGTCAACACTAACAACGTCGACTCAACACTACTTTGTATAATAATGGTGTTAAAATTCATAATAATTATGAGTTAATATAAAAATATAAAATAAATTGTTCATTTTAATTATATATAAAAATAAAGTAGGTATAAAACAAAAATAATAAACTAGGTTATTTGTTTGTTTTTATTTTTAAACAAAGCATTTTTATTTTCGAAAAGTATACGTGTATATTTTATATATTATATATATATATATATTTGACTAGTATCTATATGATATTTAGTTATTAAAATTCTGAACTGGCTTTTATTTATTTTCGAATTTAATGAACGTTAAATTCGAGAAGATAACTTTATTTGCATATTAATTTGCACTTAACAAATTATATAATTATTTTTAAACTGAAATTTAATAATAATTTATAATTTAATTATATGCTTATCTGCATTAAAATGTGCACTATTTGAATAAGAAAATGACTTATCTAAGTAATTATTTAATTCTCACTTCAAGTAAAAAAATACTAAAATTTATATAAATTTCCAATGAACTTTCAAAATAAAATAAAAATAAAACAGTATCTAATGATAAAAGTACCTATGTAAATTAATGAAATTGAAACATATTTTGTTTTAGAATTTACAACTATACGACATCCTTATGGTGCTATTTATTTATGATTTTGAAAACATTATCATTTTGTAAAAATAATCAGCAAGTAAAACTTGTAAAATAACTAATTGGTTAGCTTATTAGTAAAAAATACGAAATAATAATTAATATAGTTAGTTATTATTAAAAATATTATGTAAAATTATACTTTAACATTGATTAGTACTATACATGTAGATATAAATACTATAGTGGTTATTTTGTGGCTATATTATGTTCTTATTTAAGGCGTTACCAGGTTACCACATACTTCCTGTCGGCTACAATCTGGTTTACTATAGTAATGATGTATAACCCGTAAGAATTATCTATAAAAAAAACTTTAGAAATACAGTATTACAGTTTTAACCTACATGTTTTGGATAAGAGGTATAGTTTTGAATAATAATTATAAATTAAGCAAAAATTCAAACATTATTTATAAAGTAACAGAACATAATATTATCTTGATCTCTTCCAATAAAATAACAATAAATATTTAAATACTATGGCAAAGTTAAAATACATTAATTATTTAATAGGAATATACAAAAAAATAAATAACAATAATATTACTTTTAAACGCATAAAAGTTATAAAAATACTGCCTTTTAATTTGAGAATTAAAATGAAACAATTTAGCTATAAATATAATTGTTGCAAGTTAGAATTAATAATTTTAGTTTATAATATTTATAATATGCACATTATATTATGTCATTCTTCTCTAGATCAAACTCATAATGACAGAATGTTGCATATACACTGAATTTAGAACAAATTCAAAACATCCAAAACATCTATCAGAATATCTCGGACATAACATACCCTCACACGCAGCCACCATAGATTTCATAGAACGAAACTAAGCAAACTATAAATTATAAAAATGTGAATGGATTTGTGACATATTTATCGTTACTAATAGGTAATTGTAAACTAGCAAATATTTATACTTCTCAAATCTCATTAATTAGAAATACGCCTACTGTGGAAGATAACATATTTCCCAATGGCTTAGGTAATAGCTGATATATTTTTAACAAACTAAAAAAAATAGTTTTTACTTAACAACAATGTTCTTAGGTTGTTCTGTTTCAGAAAATTATAATAGGTAAGTCAAAAGAGTAAGGAGAATGCCACAAAATAGAAAAATATAGCACTCAAAAGCTGTCAATAGAAGTGTCACAAAAATGTTGTGTTAAAGTTTTCAATAAACACAGAAGACGTGACCAGGAATTATAAATTGTCCGAGATTTCGCACTATGTCTATAAATGATAATTTAGTTTATTTAAGTAGTATTATTTTATTAGTTAATAAATATCTAATCCAAATACCAACTTCAACTGAAAAATAAATTACCTAAAATTTTTTTAATGAGATAAAACATTAATTATTATAATATTTTTATGAAAAAATTTAGATATAGATATATACCTACCATAATAAATTCATATATTTATATTATATGATTTCCAATCACTCCTTGACTAATGACAAATTAAATAAATAATATAGTATAAAATTGTTATAATATAACTACGTATTAATAGCGTAATACAGTTACACACTTAAATATTTTAACATTTGTATACTATCATTATGTAAAAAAAAATAATTTCCAAGTCATATTTTGAACGAATGCACTATATTTTGTACAAAAGGGTTTTCGAATGTCTAAATAACGACGCGTTAAGCTAGGACAGGATCACTCTACACGTCACGCTGACGACAGGTCATGCTACGTAAATTATTCAAAATTAGTTTGTTATCGAAACCTCTTTGTAATGGATTATGTTGATATTATATATTGATCTATGAATCAAAAAAATGTGCAGGATACTCCTACTAATGTAATTGATTTTATGAAAGCATAAATAGGAAAGTATTAAGGTTGAAATGCATATTGCATACATAATGATGTACATTCTAAATGGACTTTTTGTTTTTTATACGTAAAAATTGTGATTTCTAGGATAATTTAAGGTAATTTACAATTAATTGTTTAATATTGATAGCGGTTTAATTTGCTAGTATAATATACATTTACGATATATTTTTTTTTATTTTTTGCTTAAAACTGTAAAAATTGAGTACAGTTATGTATGTATAAAAAATTAAAACTAAAAATACTTAGGTTTCTGCAAAATGGTTATCATTTTTTTTTTTTTTTTTTTTAATATACCATCAATCGTCACATCAAAACCACTAATCTGCTCGATACTTACACTGGATACTATGTAATTTCATTTTAAAGAGTGATATTAATTTTCTGTTTTATATTTATATTTTATATTTTATATAATACATATTTTACTAATATAAACAGGTAATTATACAGAATAAGCCATGTAGTGAAGATCTATTATGAAATTATAATATTCATCATATTATGTGTTTCTAGTAGAAACAATTTTTTTTTGGTTTTTAAACAGAAAACAAGAGATAAAAATAATTTTGCAAATCTTTTAAAATAGAAAAACATGTAAACGTGTTCTAAAACTTACAAACGAGTATCCCAGCAAGGTACCTATCACGATACTAGTTTATCATTTTTCATTGATAACGAGTAAGTTTTTCTTCAGTTATCAGATGGTATTTTTTATCTGTTTGTTTGTTTGTTTGTTAGTTAGGTTTTGCCAAACTGCTATACTGCAGTTTACGCATAAATCATACAAGTCATTCTACCGTGATAACAATGCATACAATAGGTTCTATATATTATTATACTCTCAGTAATTTAATTATTATATACGGGCTGACTACTGGAAACCCATGGACAGGCAAATTGTTATTTAACCCGGTCGTTTTGGAGTTGAGTTCAGATTCAATGGAAATGAACTCCACTGAATTATTTTGTGTGCAGGGTGATAATTATTTTATTTTATCAAAACAATACGTAGATAATTTTTCACGCGTATATTTTCATACGAATTTAAAAAAATTACGATACTGAATAAATGGGTACATTAAAACTGTCGAAACGTTATATATGTATTTGTATGGTCTATCATATTTTATAAATTCTATTCAATCAGAACTTGAGTAGAAAATTAATTTATTTCTTATATGGATGAAGTAAGACGTCATAAAAAAAAAATTGTAATACATAGTATAGTAATTTTATTTAAATTAATCTATGAATAGAAGATATACTATATATTTGAAATATTTCCTGAAAATATAGTATTAATATGTAAAATAAAACTATAGGTACAATTCCTAAAAAACTAAAAAAAAAAAATATTTATTAGTTGTATCATTATATTATTTTGGTGAAAGTATACATAAATATAATATAAATCAAATAAAAAACCTATGTTGGTTATGTTTATTTTTTAGATGAAATTTTTTTCACTTGTTCCAATTCAGCCTCATGACTTTATAAAAATGTATATATATATATATTTTTTTTTTTTTAATTACAAATATTATTACTAACTAGAGATTGACTTGCATAAGTAATATACGAAAAAAAATCTTTGTATAATATTGTGACGAAATAATTATTTATTATGTTATAAATTTATAGTGGTGCACGGATGGCTGAATTTTCATCCAAGCATAACGTCAATCTGAAAATGATTTTATTTTTAATACATTTTTGAAGGGGAGGATACGTGATCAAACAATATGAGTACTCAAGAAACAAGAAGTAACGCGTATTGTAACTTTGAAGATCAGATATCTATTTTGAAACTTATGAGAAGTAATTTTATCTCTATGCATTACTACATTAGGAATAACTTATGTAAAACATCTAAACTCTAAAGTATTTAAAAAAAAAGTAAGCAAATGTAATTTTTGTAGAAAAATCAGTGTAAATCACCGTGCTTAATAAGCACGGTAAGTACCGTTCGATCAATAATTATTTATTCTCAAAACACACCACCGAAACCTGACGTCCGTCAAGAGTAAAAATATGAATCGACTAAACAGTGAAACAAATGTTGAACAAAAAAAAACGCATAATAAATAGATTAGTCATCTATATTTATACACATCTGTAACGACCGACTGTTTTGCCTTTCTACGTACTATATACTCAAAACTTATAATCTTTAGTGCTTCAGGGCAACTTAAAAGAGTTAAGCTAAAGTTTTTGGAAGGTATGAAATTAAAATTTCTCATACACCACGTGATGTTCCCTAAAATGCTAATATGTTTGACCTTATCTTCTTTGACTGAATGTAAATGGATTACAGACATTATTTATTCCTTGATGGATTGCTGAGTGTTAATTTAACCAATACTCACCTACCCGTACACCACCAATATATATTAAAATACCTCGTAATTTTCACGCTACTCATTTATATGTTCATAATGTCACCACTAACTATGTTATCAACGAGCCACTAACTTATTATTTTAATGAACTTAAGTAAGTAAATATTAATTTACTCATCATCAAGATCTTAGCCTATATTTATAAAATAAAATAATATGATAGACAATGTTATAGTAAAACACACACGAGTACACAACCAATAAGATACTTGATTTTGCATATATTTAAATGCTAGCACAAATCGTACAGAATTCCCACACACACACACTCGGATCAGTACATAATCCGTTTTTGGTCTTTTCAAAAAGCAATTGCAGTATTAAAAATATAGCACTTAATCCGACCTCTAGATGCAAAATTTATTATCAATATCAGCTACGGCTGGATATTATATACGCACATTTACACCTAAAAAAAAAAAAAAATAAATAAAATAACGCAAGAGATATCTACTTAGTTTTAGTGAAAAGAGAGCAGATTAATTGTGGTATAATGAATCCATTGGAAAGGATGGTGGGTAAAAAAATGTGTAAATATTCGTGAAACCAGACCATGTAAATACTACGGAATATACAGACATAGTAAATTGCAGCATTATTTTTAAACTTCATAGTTGTACATAGGTATATTTACTCAAAATGTGTTTATGGAGAAGTTAGATTTAAGGAATTTAGTCACAGATTTGAAATTAAATATATAGCATCTGATAGTAAGCCTAATAAATTGGGTTAGGTTATAGGTATTATATATATTTTTCTAATAATTATATTGTACATATGAATCATATGACTACATATTATTATGCACTCGTGGACGTGGTTTAGAAATAAATTCAACTCGACTTCGGAAACAACCATTCAGTTTACAATTAATAGTCCAATAGTCTGGTTGAAAATTAACAAAACCCCGTAATGTAATAATAACTTTACTGTAAGCATTTTACCTTTAGAAATCATAATAAACGACAATTATATAAAGTTGAGAAAAATAAAAAAAAAAATTATTAAAAACATATCTTTGTAAGCCATTAATTAGAATAAAAATACGATATTGTACAAAGGTTATATTTTTTTACTTTTATACGTATAGAAAAAAAAAACAATTGAAATACAGAAGTACGTTAAAATGGTACTATATTATATAGTCTAAGAAATAAACTGTAAAACTTCGTAAACTCCATGGTTAGTGAACGTTCAATTACTTTTTTAATCAATCATTACTTTTTTCAAATGAAAAAAGAAACAACCATTTTTTTCTCGTTTAAAACACAAAAAGTTTGGTAAGATAATTCTTGGACAGGAATATAGTGTTTATGATTGGTACTGTGCAGATTTACTTTAAAAATTACAACAATTCAGTACGTAAGTAATCAAAACAAAGTAGCACATTCATAAATGACAATAAAAAATTAATATTTCCTGCGTCTATACTCCTAATATTGTTAAATATTATATCATGTTATTTATGTATCGCAATATAACTCTGCAACGCGTATACTATAATAATAGTGTGTATGAAATATGAATTCACAGCAAACGAACAATATAATATAATATAATACTATTAAAAATCGTTGTTTACTTTTCATTGTGCGTACAAACCATTTGAATTGTGTTATTAAAATGCATTAATTTTAATTCGTACGAGTTCAGAGGAAATGTATACTATTTGTGTGTGTACGCTCGCACACGCACGCGGTCTTGTCGTAAAATAATATAATATAGCATGTACACTGCTGCAACACTCCCGGCTAAGAACATAATATACGTATATTTTGGAATATTTACTGCACATACGCATGAAATGTACACAGTACATTTATACGTATACACATATGCGCATACGAATATACTTATTATACAGTGATATGGATATAGTCATAATGATATTATATGTAGGTCGCGGTATCGTGGCTAGGACTTTGTCGTGTTTCCTTCCGCGCGCGGTCTATAGCGTCTGGTCTCGCAGACAGTGTTTTGAAGTCTCCTTAACTTTAAAATATACGTATCGTCTGCTCGAGACTAATGGCAATAATGGTGTTTTCTCGGTACGCTTCCACCGCGAAACCACGTGAGAGTTTTCGTACGTTTATCATGATAACAATATAACCAGTGCGCGATGTATGCATTCCGTACCTTTGCAACCACTTCAAACGTCCGCGTTTCAAATGTTCTACGACTTTAAGTTAAATACGGTCCAGCAGCACCCACGCACATGTTGCGACACGTACACGTAGGAGAAAAAAAGTTCGTAATTCTCAGATGATATCCGAAGACGCTCGAGGCATTAACATTACTGCTTAAGCCTTTTATCAGCAGCGACCATCCAATATTCCAATATATAAATATAATGTGTGTGTACCCATGTGTGTTACGTGAATACTGCACGACGTGCAAATGGCCAACGGACTACGCGTTATACTGATGCACTCGTTTTCGACGTCGAAAACTACCGAATTTTTTAATAAAACGAAATTGGGACGCGGCAAAGTTGTTATCGTATAGGTGTCCTTTGTGTATTGGTAATGCGTCTGGCTATATGAATAAAACAACGCGATCTCACTGATAATGTGACGACAAAAAACTTCAAAACTCTATTAAAAATAACTGCTCTTTATTGTAATGCTGTGCAGTGTGCTATAATACGTACAATGTTATACTATTATATTTTTCTCAACTATCGTCAACTCGGCGTGAATTAAAATAAAAACTGTGCGGCGTACGTATTTCTACTGTTAAGATAAAAAACCGTTGGCGAACATATTATTTAAAGCAATAAAAAGTATAGTATAGTACCCAACTAATAAAACTAATAAGTAATATTGTTTAGAGTGACAAAAATAAAATATATATTATTAAGTATAATATGGTAGGTTAAGAACGGTACGAATATACAACAGGATTGCTTGTATAGAATTATAAAAATACCTGAGATAAAGTTGTTTAGTGCAATAACTTATAATACAGTCTATAATTTAGCATAGGTTATAGCATTATAAAATTTTGTATAATAAGGTACACCTGATAACTACTAATACAAAAAATAATAAAGAATAGGTACAATTACAAGCGGGTAGTATTTACTATGTATTGTGATAATAACCAAAAATAAATAAATCTACAAAACGATAAATAATGAAGGAAATGACTATTATATAAAATTATTTATCTTAATATTATGTACAGTCACTTAAAAATATACAAAAACGAAAAATGTAAAATGAAATAAACATGATTTAGGTTCGTCTAAACAACACAAATTAACGTTAAAATTATTCAAAAATTCAAGTTATTTTTAAACACGCAATATGCCAATATATATTGTTTAGTACACTTACCTATTGGCTATTTTATTTAGCGTGTTTATTATGGTGCGACGTGTTTACTGTGAATATAAAAAAAAAATAATCATAAACCGTCATGGTCGCTTTAATATGATATTCATGCCTAGATATCAAATATAAGACTTGAGAAGGGTCAAAGTATATCATATCAGATAAAAATGTCCTGCAACCTACACAAAATAACGACCATTTTACACGGCGTTAATTCGGTGACCCATAAAATTTCTATTAGTAACAAACGCATTTAAAAAAGAAAATTTAGATCGGCCACTGACTTAAAAAGTAGGTATAGGCATACACAGAAAAATTAATAAGTGTATAAAGGAGACATCCACGGAGGAGCTTATTATTATTTACTTCTTAAAATATTTGATTAGAAAAAAAAATCCTCAACCACACTCGTGATTCGTATACACGGTTTAGTGGCATAACCACGCTCACGTTATTATAAATTATAATACCTACATCAATGATCGAAAAATACGTTTATTCGAGTGTTCACGTGCATCGAGTGTAATTGGGAAATAATATATATGAACGAAATGTATATGCGTTCTACTTTCGTCGAACTTGCACCAGAAATGTGCTATATCCATTCGTTCGGATTGACATATAATACATTCGGTACGTACTAGTGTGTTTATATATATTATATACATATAATACAACAGGTATACGGTACAACGCGTGCACATTGTTTGGCGTGGTCTTTAATCAGCTGCTAAAAATGATTTATGATCACGGTAGCACAAAAAAAGAGAGAGAGAGAGAGAAAATGGTGAAAATTATGTATCTCGACAGCGGAATAAAGTTTATATATGAGTGTGTGTGTGTGTGTGTGTGTGTTATATACCATCGCGAAAATGAAGAAAACCGTTCGACAGGCGACTTTATTAAACGTATGCAACGTACATATTTCCCCAGAGCCAGTCGGCAAACAGGCTTTGAATGATTTGTAAGCCCTGAAAAAAGCCATTTTGATTCGCTATGGATGCATTCGGCAGCAAATCTCCGGGGAGTTTATATTCACTCATACATATTTTACCGCCAAACTTCGGTCTGGTCAGGAGCAGTAAAGTTTTCTTCTGAATTTTTTTTTTCATCCCCATCCCACTCCTAATAAATATTCTTTTACGGTCGTACCGCGAGAAATTAAAAGTAAGAGAGGTATTGCAGGATTCTAGATCTCGCAAAAAAAAACGAACGATTAACTTTAATTTGGTTTGTTTTCAAATTTATTTCACCCTTTTTTGTTCAACAACATTTTTCCACGGTGGTTATCAAGTGGTGGAGCAACGGTATTTCTTGGACAAACGGCTTTCTTCTTTTTTTTCTAATTCTTTTTTTTTTTCTTTGGTAATTTAAAAACAAACATTGTGTGGAATGTTTCAAGTAAAAATTTATACTGTTGCTATACTCTGAAACATCAAATGTTTTTTTTTTTTTTTTTTTTGTAAAATTTCAAATAGTTTTAGCAAAGTGTAAAGTATTTACATGATAATCAAACATGACATAAGTTTTGTTTTAAATTATCTATAGTATTTTAGTTTTACGACTTAAAGTTGTTATTTTGTAAGTATTGTAGGTATGAATGAAAAAATATTAAATTTTTCAAAAGAGTAAACTAGCAAATCAAAAGTTTATAATGATTTTAACAACAAAAATGATACGAAAAAAATATGGGTAGTATTATATAACGTTAGAATTCGAGTATATAATGTGTATTATCTCAAATGTTTTATCAAAAATATAATACTATATTTCGTTCATTATAGAATTGGCTATAAAAACAATAACATTCACCTCAGCATACCTATATACCAGATACCTACGAAAATGTAATTATAAACATTTTGCAGAATTATTCAACTGAAATAAATTGATATATTTTAAATTTTAGTGTGAGAAATATTTAGATAATATTATTCATACATTAATAATCATATTAACAAACAGTAAAAAATAATTTAAGTGCTCTTCGTTCTACTCTTGTCAATTTTTTTTTTTTTAGAATGTCTACTTAAATACTGTGCATACATAATATAATATATTATATTGTTTAACTCGCGGTGTTAAAATATTTGCAGTACGAGTTGAATTTATTAATTTAAATAAAAATGCAGAAGAATGTATTATGCACCACATGTGTATTATGGATTATGAAGAGAAACTTATAGAAATCCAAATATGAACATTTATTTATTAAGTTGAATAAATAAAAAAATAGTTTTAATATAACATTTTTCGAGTGGCGTATTCGGTATAAAAAGAACGCCGAAATAAAGATACAATGAAAGAGACTGAAAGAGTGAGAAAGAGAGAGCGAGACGAAAAAAAATCGAGTTTTTGTGTGAACTGTTTCGTGACAATACAAGTTCTAACAGTTGATGATAAATTTGTAATGCATAAATAAGTATATCGGACGCGTGAGAGAAAATTTAATATTGTCTCCCAAATCTGAGAAATTAACGCTCCGGTTGAAATCGCGCAGCTAGAAAAATATTAAAAACGATTCCGAGAAATCGCGAACTCGACGGATATTCGTACATCGTATGCGTTTGTAACCGCATTTTTATGAACGCGTGTGCGTGTGCATCAAGCGGTATATATTGATCTCTGACGATCTGCAGCGGTGCAGGACTATAACTCGACGTTCAGAATTTAGAGTATAATTTAACTATTATAATATAAAATATATATCATATACGAATTATTATGCGTGATTTTCTCTAGGCCACCCCAAACGGACCGAATCGAATTCCGCACTGGTTCTCGTGTACTGGCATGCACCACGCGTGCCCCGTGGTCTATAGAAGTGTATAGTACGCATAGTATATGATATTGTGAGATAATCTCGCGAAAGTTCCACGCACCGGAGCACGGCGAACGCGATTAGAGACGACGACCGCGACGACGGAAATGATGATAAAAAAATAAATAATAAATACACTTACCTGTACACTCGTACCCATATGTATATTATAATATATTATGATAAAAGACCGACAGAAACGGTCGTGTGGGCAAGCGTTTTTTATACATATTACACAGTATTATTGTGCTCGCGGTGTGTGCGTTAAACAAAAAAATAATACAAGTAGACTTACATATTATTATTGCAGCAGTAGTGTGTCGTAGAGTGGAAGTCGTCGTCGTCGTCGTAGAAGTAGAAGTAGTAGTGGTAGTAATAGTATTATAGGAGCGATATGGTGGTGGAGGTGGTGGGTAGGTACTATAGACCGTATATAGCGATGCTTATGGACATGGAGTCGTGATCGAAACGTCGTCCCGGGGCAACTTGTCATACACTGCACGCGCGCGGGGCAATAAAACCCGACTTGTCGATGGACCGTGCAGATTAGAGGCGAGGACTGTATATAGTCGCGGCCGTGCCACTTCACCCCCGCCGACCATCCGTCGTACAAATGACACTGTATAATATTATATTCCATAGGTATAGGTATTTATCATCTTGTGTATAAACGTATTATACCGGAGATTAAGGGTTTTCCAACGATAAGGATAGCGACGGAGGGGATGATGGTGAGTGGATGTAGTGGCGGGACCTTGACGCATAGGAATGCATAATATTACGAGTACAAAAAATCGTATTAATAATATTATATTATTAGATTGCTAAAAAATATATACGTGTATAATACTGTGACTTGCGGGTGTATGTGTCGTTTGAGAGAGGGAGATTTTTTACACTTACGATCGACTTCAGTATCTCTTTTTTTTTATCTGTTAACGTAATTTATTTCGTCGGATCTAATATATTACAACGAGCTCACATGAAACGAATAATAATATAATGTCAGGTTGAGTGACATAAAAAATAAAATCAACCATCAATGACATTTTTTTTTAACGTGTTATTTTGTTTTTTTTTTTTTTAGTCGATAGAGCGAATACCTACGCAAAAGTGTTTCGCGAAACAAGTAAAGGTTACAAAATGAATTTTACATCAACCGAGTAACCAATATTACACAAGACAACCACTATATTTTATTAGTAAAAATGAATAATAATATGAAATAATGAACATTGGAAAATTATAATATTACCTATAATAATTGATACCAATAATTTAAATTTTTTATCTATAGTTTAGAAACAATACTATTGCGGGTGGCAATTGTCTGTCGAGGGAGGTAACGACGCTTTTCATTTTAATTTTTACGACAAAACTTGTTTCTCCGGTTTAAATATCACTATATGACGTATACTCCCATAATACATTATTATATGGGTAAGGTTTATTATTTTTTATCTCACGTCAACCTTCGTGACTATCAAAGTTCTCGTAACATGAACGTTTCATTAGCGGCGAGTACCATTGGAGTGGCGGTGTGTTTCCGCCAAACTGACTTTATATGGTATAATTTATACTCAAACATAAATATTATTCGGTATGAATCATTTTAAAACTATCACACTACGTGTTATTGCCAATGAACGAGATCATAATCAGATCAGACTCCCGAGGATATACACACACGCACATACCCATTCCTAACCCTATGCCATGCCATTATGATTTTATTAGAGAAGATGATATTTTGCAACTTCTGATAGTTAAAATTCCACGTAAAACAACTATTTACGCTTGCATCAATGCTCTTCGACATTAATTTTACATAAGTATACTTATAACTTTTTTCACTATTACATTTATTTAAATTACTGTACACATTTTATAAAATTAGGTTTCCTTTTTTTTTTAAATGGTTTTATACACAGATGCCGCTTTTTCAACACTTTGTTTTTACATGTAGCTTACAACATGTAATATACATACATTACAGTCTATACCGACCTATAAACATGAGCTGTTTGAAGAATGAAGAATAGTTTGTAATTCAAGAATCTAACCTAGCTAGGATCAATTAATGTAATAAAACGTCTACAATGATCAGAATTCAATATAAAATCTACTGGGTCGAATGACGATATAATTAGTAGAGGAAATAAGATTGTTTACGGTGAAAGAAAATATTAAATCTTTACCATATTATGAATTTTCAAAAACAGAAAAAAACACCAGAACATCAAAAACAATTAACTCGCAAGATTTTAGCTTCTTAAGCAAATCAACACTTTAAGATAAAAGTCAACCTTACATTTTTTCCAATAAATAATATCTATAAAAAAAAATTTGACATAACTAATACCAAAAAAACTCAATTTCAAATAATATTGCCGACTGGCAAAAAGAGTCAGTAATCTTTGACTTATAGCATTAAGTTACTATTAATGCTCTATGTATAAGAATGTAATTACTTATTATTTTTAACACTTTTTATACACTTTTTTTTTTACAAATTTAGGATTATACTTAAACAAATGTTTGCAAAATAAAAAAAAAGGAGTCTCGATAAATTTGTATATATTATACAAAGAACTAAGAGTATAGTTAATAAACAAAAACGCGGAGCTAAAGATACCTTAACAATTTGTTTTACTTTACGTTTTTGAAATTAATTAATTAATTAAACATCCATTTAAATATCTCTACAGAGTTCAGAATTTATCGAAATTTCTGTTTATATTTTTTTTTCATTCAGCTTTAGCATAGAAATACAGTTCTCGGTATTCATAATAAAACTTTTTAACTGAATGTAGAGTAGGAGGTACCTAATTACTTTTTCTATGTTTTTCGTTTAGAAAAAAAAATGTTTACAATTCCATAATAAGTATAGTTGTTAAAACATACATTTTATAGTTTTGTATAATTTTAATTTGATCGCCCAACTGATTTCAATGCATTTTCAAAAATATTACATTAAATTATAATATTTTCAATACCTAAAATTAAAAAACATTTAAAAACGTAACATCAAATTTTAATAACCTGCCTACTCATTAATAAAAATATTATTAATTATTATATTTTACACATATTATTTTATTATGTTATATTTTATGAAAGGAAATCGTGTAAAAATAAATGTTATAATACGAGTATTTATAAGGATTTGAGTTTCAATACGATACCTACGGGTAGGAACATTACTTGTTAAGTAAAACACACATTTTAAACAAATAATTTATTTTATGTTTTTGTAATCTCCTTTGTTTTTTGTATTTATTATTGTTTTTACACAAAAAATACGAGACTAAAAACTTCCAAACTGGTGACTGTTGACTGGAAGTTTTGGTCTCGATTTACTTACTCCATAGCAAGTTGCAAGCGTGTGCTTTAATGTTTTAAATATTTAAAATTTGATGTAAATGATATTTTATCATAAATGTCATATTATATTTTATCAGTGACCAGGTTCGAAGAAATTGATTAAACTCTAAATGTGAGGTATTTTAGTTGTTCTTTTTTTTTATTATTATTAGTCTACATCTGGCGCTATCTGTATGTCTGTGAAGTGAAATTTACCGGAATATGTTAAAAATCAATAGGTAGCTCTGTTTGCAGACTGTATAAACTGCACAACTCGTTTAATATTATAGGCGTATAATATAAGGAATAAGGATAGTACGTATGCTTTATTTGTTTAAAAAGTTACAAAGAAATGTTTGAAAAAAAAATTGACAAAATGTGTATCGATAAAACTAAGATTTAAATAATAATGCATATCATTTAGTAGTATAATTGATGACAATTAATTATATATAAAAAAAAAAATTGTTATAATATTAAACTTACATTTTAAACATGACAAATCTTCAACTAGGTTCCGTCTTAAACACAATATGGCATATATTTAATAATTAAAAGATTTTTTAACAATGATTAGGTACACACTTTTAAAGAATAAATATCAAATTCAATTTCTACTTCTAAAAATGATTAGTATGCTCTATAAAATTATTAAACTTAAAGGTATAAATAAAATGCACATACTATTGTATTAATTTATAAAAGGCTATTATTCGAAAATAAATTTTGATTGAATTGAATGAATATACTATATATATCATATATATATATATATATAAATAATGTTAAGAATTACAAAATTAGTCGTTAGAAATATTTAAATATAGTTTTAAGACTTTGGAGTAATAACCTTTCCATGTATTGCTTAACTAAATAATTAATTATAAAATATAATTTAAGTGCTAAAATTATTTAAAATGAAAAAAAATGGCATATAATTCTTAAAATAAATGAATACAAGTACCTATTGAAATTAAAATAGTTGACATTAATTACTGTAAAAAAAAAAGTAAAACATAAATTGTTTGTTGATGGAAAAAAAATAAATTCGTAAAAAATGGCTCCAAATTGAAATTATTTTGATGTAGGCGCTGCGTATGGACATCCCAAAAACTTGTCACTGATCTTTCCACCCTCACGAAGACCACTAAGAAAAGCGCCGTGCACCGTGGCCGGATAATTACGTATAGTATGTTCACCTACATAAGCAGACACAAAACATAGTTGACAGGTAATATTTAATAATAATTTAACATCTTCATTTGCATACACCGCCCTTATAAAACGCGTAGGAGATAATAAAGCATTTGAAAAATGTTTGAATGTTGAAAGAGACGGCATAAATATAAACGTCATTTAGGATTTTCGAACGTCACTATTATACAACACATATAAATATATTATGTACACAATGTGCACCACGGTGATTAGGTATTGAAATTAATTTCACTCGGAAAATATGACTTATTATTCGAAAAAAGACACCCCGTCATCGCACGCTCTCTTAAGTCCGTCACGGTTGTAAATCAGCTTGACAACTTCTTAAAGGAAGAGTAATCGGTTGACATGTCAACGGCCGTACAACGCCGACTGGCAGGTGAGTCGGATTTACGAGCTGGCCACGAGACGATATAATAATATTATGTGTACGATACGCCGCCGCCTCCGTTTTCAACAGAAGAGCAATTGTGGACCAGACGGTCGAATATTAGTCTATAAACCGTTGTTTGAAACCCGGTTATTATTTCAAATCTATTTGTTGGTCTAGACAAGTTTTTTTTTTGTATTTTTAAAAAATGAGTTCAGTCCGAGCTCGTGTCAAATACTCCATACGCGGGACAAACAACGACTGTTACAAGACAATAACGCGCAACACCGTCGTAGCGATGATATTATACCTATAATATAGTTTTAGAATATATTTTCTCACCGGCAAAATAGAGTCGTTCGCTTCCGTCAGTCGGGTTTGAACTCGTATTGGGTTCCGCGCTTCTGGAACACGAAACGGGAGCCGCTAGCAAGTCGTAATCGGAGCCGGAGGCACCTACTGCCACAAACGAATATGATCCGCGTGCCCATGGATCGGCTCTCCAGCGAGAAACGACGGTTTCCTTCGGCTGAAAATAGATTATACGACGACGTTAGAATAATAATTAAAACAAATGTTTGTGTATATAGATAGATATAGTAATGATATATGAATTGAAAGTGAAGTGCATAGTACAAATACTATACATATGGAGTTGTAAATTATTATTTCATACGTTCGATAAAAAAAAAAAAAAAAAAAAAAAAAAAAAAATACTAAAAACACATGTATGAAAAACGTGGATTATAATGATCATTATTTATTAACACGATAAAAAATACAAATTTAATTTAAAATATGAAACAAAATATTTTTTAAATATTCAATACTGTATTTTAACATAAATATCAGTTGTCTATGTAATTAATTAAAAACATTCACCAAGCAAAGGTTTGAAAATTAGAAAAAAAATATATCAAATGTAAATATAAAATACGTAAACTATTTAAATTATAAAATGCAGTAGATTTTTATTAACTAAATGTTTAAAAGATTTTACTTTACTATAAAATACATTATATTATGTTTAGGATCTTGTTTTAAAATACAAAGATTTAATAATTAAGCCTAAAAAATCCTAACCAAAGAAAACCATATTAAAACTACACGTAAGAATATCAAGTGCCAGTATTAAAAGTGAAAACTAGTAGTAATAGTTAAGTTAATTTGTAAGATTATAATAGGGATCTCATCAAGATAAAAAAAAATATAAATATGTTCAGAAGAGCAATTTCAAAATTTTAACTGAAATTCATATCTTCTTTCATAGATCATAGAAAATGAATTGTCATAAGTTTATGACTTATAATTGTCAAATTTAACAATTAATCTAACTATTAACATTCTTTTCACAACGTTTCAGTCAAGAATCAAAATGTTTACCATGTAATGACTGCATTATGCAAATTTATTGACTTAAATATTTTAGCCTTTTCAGTTTTTATATTATTATTATTTATATTTTTTTTGGTTTTCTTAATTATCTTTAAACGTACTTCGATCCTTTTAAATTACCAACTAAATCCATTTATTACTAGAATTCATCCATAACATTAAATATTGAAGAATTTTTACTGCTCCTAATATTTGAATTATGTTAGACACAGATAAAACACTCATCATTGTAAAATAAATAGGTAAGTACATGATAAATGAGCATATCAGTTGCTCCATTCAAAATCTAACTACCTATTGAAAAAACTTCTTTCGCAAAAGACTACAAATAACTCGATTTATTTAGTCCTGATTTTTTTCAATTGAACTATCAGATTAATGGTCAATTGAAAGTCTCATATAGGTGCATACTGCAGAGTATTATTGTAATAATTATCTGCAGAATGTATTTGTGTGAATAGGGGGGAGAGGAAGGGACACATATATTTAGATTCTGCCAAACTTGATTGGCACCATAGACGACATACGTATTTTAATGCATTGAGTATATTATATATTTACGTTTCCTTTATCATACTTACATCTGGAACATTTGCTGTTCCAAATATCCCTCTCAGCACTAACATGCAACGAGAAATAATAATTTCGTCCGATATGTCTTCCATGACACTGGCTGCTTCACCAGCAACCAAAGCCAATAGCACGGGTGCACGGTACAGATTCCAGAACAAGAACATTTCTCCGCGACTGGCCGTAGTACTACCGATGTGTCCAAACAAGTTGCCATTAGGATCCCAGAAAATGCGGTCGAAGCACAGCACCACCTTATTGAGGTTACCAAAACCCAAACGTTCGATAGCGGCAACTTTCCAGTCGGGCAATGGAGGTGAAAATTGTACAGTGTTTGGCAGTGACTGAGTCTTTTTGTTGGTAGATTGCTTCAATACTCCCAAAGGCAATGTACATAGTACAACGTCACCTGTAAATAATATTAAACATACAAGAAATCATTTTATTATTAATATGCTCTAATACATTTTGCGATTATATATATACTTTAGCAACGGTAAGATCGCATTTTATCAAACGTCCCTTAAATTAAAATAAAACTAAATAAGAATTGTCCAGCAAGAATACTCATTTTTCTAAATAGTATACATTTAAACTTTAAACACGTGTATACTTTTAAGTTTTTATGTAATTATTATACTTGTATTGTATGCGTTACATACATATTTAATATTTATTCAACACAAACATATTAATTTACGGTATACCTATAAAGTGATGTAAGTTTTAATTTTGTAAAATTTATCGCAAAAACTTTGCTGGAGACAAATATTTCCTACACGAAGAAAGCATGAAATAAATAATTATGATATTTAACAATTGTTTAATATTGCTCTTTTGCCTCTTTTCAACATGAAGCATATTCATATATAAATGATAAAAATCTTATACGAAATTATCAATACTAAGCATAGCATAAGAGTTAGAACCAACACAAACAACCTCAATTTTACCAACTTTCGAAGAAAAACAAAAAACTTTATTTTGTTACTAGAAGTTTTATAAGTTTATATTCTACTAAACAATTATTAACTTTAAAACATGTACTGCATCTTTCTGAAATATTATTTTCACTGAAAATTCACGAGATAGGTCTTGATAGTGTAATATTAAATAGTTGCACTTTAAATAGGCCATAATAAAGATAAAGAAAGAAAAACGATGATGGGTATCTTAGATAATACCATCATAATAAACGATTTTAAATTTTTAGATACACCATTACGACAGTAACATTGTGTCGTTGTAATGTCGTAACAATAACACTCTAATTGTCTTTTGTTCTCATGTCATCAAACCATAAATTTATTTATACGTGTATAAATTAGTAATAAAGTATAAAAAGTATGAACTTATTGTGAATGGCCATGAGGGTTCTAAGGTAACGATAGATAACTATAATAATTAAAATTAAAATTAATTATAAGACTGATAAAGGAATATCCAAAATTTAATTTGTAAGGTTATAGAAGATACAGAAAAAAAATGTTTAAATTATGTAATCACTTCAACATGTTTAGCTATTTTATTATAGACATCAAAATTGGTAGTACTTAATTATTACCTACTATTAAGCTTTTCAGCCTTTGTAGGAGGTATTATAAATTTATTCCACGCTTTTTACTCTTCTAAAATATTTAGTTTTCAATTTTCTTCGACAATTTATAAAATACAGACGTTAATAATAAAGGTCATTATATATAACTTATGCCACTATCTAAGGTACTTTTTTCTAATGTCTATTGATATTGCGTTCAAATAGTTTTATAGACATCTATATAAAACTAGGTTATTGCAAAATAATGGAAGACATAAACACTTTATAAAATCAATACAGAAGCTATAATATAACAATAAGAACCGATCAACTACATTAATGAGTAATTCAACAATACATACAAAAACCGCTCTTTTAAATGTTATTTTTATATTTTAAACTTTTCTGATACAAATTTATTAAATTATCAACTTGGAAAATAATGTATAAATGTATAATTAAAACAATACATTCTAACATAATTAAATAATTATGCAGTTAAAATGTATAGATAATGGATATAATAACTTATTGAATTTAAACATGTTGTCGGTAAATATGGTACCAACGTATTCAACAATATTTTTCAATATAATCGCAACATTATTTTATAAATAACAAAATAATTATTTTAATAATTTAATATCAGTTTAGACAACTAGAATATTCGACAATATTACACTAATAATGATTTAATTGATAAGTTTAATTTTTGTATTAAACAAGTCGACTTACACCTCACCGACCCACACCCTTATAAACCTCACATATATGGAAAGTAGTAGATATAGAATCAAACCAAAGGGCTATATGTCAGGGATGAATAATGAGTATTTAATGTACACAATGTGAATTCGATCGACAAAAAAAAAAACTAATCGGAAATAAAATTAATTTCAAACAATAAAAGACTAACAAAACGTATTTGACCATGCGGGATAGCATCAGACTCGTACTCATGAGGATTGATAATTTGATAATTTAAATTTTTTTTCCCTAGCTCATCTAAAAACAAATTAATACAACATATTGTAGTGAAAATCTGACGGTTTTTTTTTCTTTTGTAACCCATCCGATTTTAATTTAAAATTCAAACACAAATCGAACAATAATGCCGAAACCGAATCCAAATCCAAATATCAATCAACGACCCGATGGTGTTTTTATCGCGTTATATTTATTTGGGATTTGATTTCATATTATATGTATATTATACAAGGCTGTGGAAAAACCGCAAACGTCAAAAATATATCGAAAGTAAATGAAAAATGTCTGACGATTGGCAAACGATCGTTATTCATGTAAATGTATAACAACGTTTTCTTTACTCATCATTTGTCGATATTGTAAACATTTTAATTAAACACTTTGTATTTGAGTATATTTTTTTAAAAGGTTTTTAAAATATATTTTAAGTTTTTAATAGAAACTGCTGTAACGAGTTAGGAGCCATATTCCTTACCTTTGTATACAACTCCGTTTGTATTTGATCGAGGATTAGAAGTTGAAACTTCCACACCATTTGGGCCATAAGTGATTTGTTTGACAGCAGTACTTAACTTAATATCCAGACCTTCTGCCAAAGCTACAGGTACACAAGAGTAACCATTTCGCACTGTAAACAGATAAATATTACACATTACATTATTGTTTTATATTATACACTAATAAAAATACAAGTATCTTAATAAATACAAAAATAATAATAAATATCATAACAATAAAAAGTTAAATTAAAGAGTGAGCTCAATGTATTAGTTTAAAACTGTTGACATCAGGAAAAAAAGTATACAAAAGCGGTTTTATTATTTATGTTTTCTACATTCAAAATAATCTCAAGGTATAAAAACAGAAAACAATTTTTCTTTTTGAACATATTGAATTACCTTTGGAGAATATTTTTTTATTTCCGTATCCCTGGGGCTTTTTTTATCCTCCTCGAAACATGCAATTGTACCCAATTTGAACAAATAAAATAATAAAACTAGATAGGTCACTAAGGAAATCGACTTTCGATTTACTTTTGTCGAAGATTTAAATCATAACTTTTTATGTATTGAACTATTGATTAGCATATAAAACCAATGTAAAATTGTTTGTTTGTTTCCTGGGGGTAAAAAAAACCAAGGAATTCACAACATTCTATATAATATATTTTACACATTTATACTTGATATATTTATATAGAATTGACTCGCAAAGATTTCATGGCAAACTGGACTACAGAGCACCTTTACAATTTGAATAATATTCAAGGTTAGAATTTAAAGTATTTTTTCAAATTCATTGATTTTTCAAAATCTATACAAAAATGTTGATTAAATTATTATAATACAAAACATTATTCGTTTTATAATTTCTCCTCTCGGATAGGGAATTTCCACTAAATAATAAAATGAGAAAATATTACCTTTCTAATGTTTTCAGCAACACAAACCGTTGTCAACCATAACACATCATAATATTAGTTTAATGGCATATTAGTAGGTAGTTTTAACTTTATATCCTATAAGTTTACGCAGAGACTGCTTGGAAACACGGGAAGTTAACTTGCTGTTATAGTAGATATACTACATGCAGTAGTGCAGTAGTGTACGAACTATGAAGACAAGGCGCGGATTATCTTACGGGTGTTTAGGGAACTTTGGACTTTTGTTTACGGATCGAGTTAATTAGAACGACTGGTATAATAAGATTTCTGAAAGCATGCTGTTATTACACTTAGTCCCTATCCTCACCAAAGACATAGTAGTTGCATAGAACGAGACAATGAAAGCGAGTGGGGTATCGTAATATTATAATAATAATAATATGTCGTATAATATTAGTCGTAATATCACACCCGAGGCGAGGCGTGAATACTCAGAGAGTCTGTTCATTGAAAATTTGCCATTGTAGTCTGTAGGTAATATACATATAATATTACATCTGAAATTCCCAAGACAAAGTTCTTATGATACTGTGTGTTACAATTTGAAAAAATTATAATTCTTATCACGTTTTATCCGCAAAACTAAGAACACCGAGATTACAATATAATAATCTTTATCTAAAATATAAAGGTACGAGCAAGTTATTACATTACTACATTACATTTGATATTATTAAAGTTTTCGTATTGCATGTAGATAATAGATACAATATAGTTCAACCACAAAGAAAAGCAATTTCTTTCGTGTTTTTTGTTTATAAATCAAATCGTAGCTATAATGTTTAAACATCAAGAATATTATTTTGACTTAATATACTAATTAACTAGGTTACAAAGTAGGTTATGTCTATATGTCTATCAACATATACATCATGTTAAAATAATAATAATAAATCATCGTTACTGTTTAAATAACGTTAGAGTGATTTGTTAAGCAATAACGCATAAAATACAATGTATTTACTCTTGGAAATTTAACAACGATATTTTATTTAATATTCGCTATTACAGTGCCTTAAATTGAAAGTAATATAATTCATACACATAATTGTAGAACTATAAATTGTGCTAAACTTTAGGCCATTAGACAATTTTAATACATTTCTAGTGTGAAGAGCTTCATTACAGAACTTAAGCAGTGATTTTATATTAACAAAATTAATATAATTATTAGTTAGTATATCAAACTTATACAATATGTAAAATATAGGTGTATAAGTTGGATAGGTACATTGGGTATAGTAAGCATTATAATATTTATATAAATATATAAATACTCAAAAAACCATCAACATTTCAACAATAACCCGTTCTTAATACAACACACCAATATACCACCAAACAAGAAAACACTACGGAAATTCACACATTTTTTAATAGTGTAAAATTAAGTAAAAAATTGTAAATTTTTTATTTGATTTTTATTTTTTATTTTTCTCTTTACAATATAACTTATGACCTGTAATTAATTTAAAAATACGTCAAGTTAAAAATCTATTTAGTCGAAGCCTTAATATATTTAAAAGAAACATATACATAGTTATATGATTGCAAGCACGTATTATTATTATATCAACTGTTGTATTGTATCAGTTGATTTTATTGTTATACTAACTCGATATTTTATTATTTTAATAAAAGCGACGAGTTATATTTGGAAATTCGATAATTAATGTTGTTCAATATTTTATTACATAGAAAAAGAACATAATAATGAAATGTTTTTCATTATTTATTTCAAACGAACATTTGTTATACATGGCCAACTATAGTGATCATTCCCGATTTTCGTTTAAGATAAATGATAATAAATATTACGCGTTGAAAACAAAATATATTATTAGATTTGGAAACAATCTTGGCGATCGTATAAGTTTTATGGCTTGAATACGTATTGTTTTTAGTGTGCGTTTTAAATTATTTTCAAACAAATGGTTTGTGAGCAACAAAATCGTTATAATAACTTTATTTATTGTAATGGTTTGTATTGAAAGTGTTTTAGTATTAACTGTAAAAATATTACTTTTCGTAATAATTGTAAAAATAGTCTAACATCTGTAGACAATTATAATATAACTTTACTGTCTATTAAACGTGTTTAAAATATTTTAAATCATCTTGGATACAAACAAAAGTTTGGTGATTATATTGACTTATATATATAAAAAAAAATAAAAATAATTAATACACAATTACTGTAATTGATATGGTAGTTAAAGTCAAATTTAATTTAATTTGATAACTACTTATAATAAGATCACTCATTAATTTAAATTTTTATGATATAAAACTCCCTCTGCTCAAAAGAAAACTAATTGGTTAGCTTAGATTTGTATTTAATCCATATTAAAATAAGCTAATGATAAATAAAAATTAAGTGTTTGCTGTAGGAAAACCAAATCAATAAAGAGTTAATTTAAAATCTTGAAATCAAATTTTATTATTTCATAACAAATGGGAATTTTTTCATTTCGCACGTAATTAATTCTTACATTGCATAAATACAATGATTTGGGTTTTTGTTTTATACGTAACTTGTATATTTGAAATAAATGCAAGTACATAACACATATAAATAGTATGTGATGTATTATAACTTATAATTTATTCTTCATATTATGTTACCTAACACAAACAACATTTTATTGATTTTGTTCTGTAACATTAAATATATAATAATACCTATCATAATACTTTATATGCACACATACAGATTCTATAAGTCAACAATTCTAAGGAATAATAAGAAGAATTTTTCTACTTTTTAAATTATACTTATATGATCATTAAAGAAGAAGGTGCTTATTATTCTCATTTAAACTTAAACATACCATCGTTTTATTTATTATCGGTACATTATATAATAGATTGTCAAACAGATACTTGTTGTAGAATATTTTCATAAGTTAATTTAAGAATACAATAGGTATCTATGTTACATTTTAAAAAATAAAAATATAAGATATCCCGTAAAAATTACATAACAATAAGTCCTCGGCAATACAATTATAATTGTTAGAGGCTCGCATCAATTTTACGTATCAAAAGTTAAATTTTTACTAACTATTCATAAACTTTCACTTTACACTTCATACATTCAATATATATCATGTGAAAATTACGTTACACGTTATCAAAATATCCAAACAAAATAAAATTTGTATGGTTAATTTTTAATTCTATTTTATGTATACATTGTATTCGATTTAATATAGAGATACACAAAATATATTATTCATGTATCACGTATGACTCTTATATCATTGAAGCATTTGAAACTGTTTCTAGATGCACATTAATATATATTTGTTTATGTGAGACGTGGGTAATGGTTGTTGTTACCTATATAATATGTATTACAATATACATTATGTAAAAAAAAACTGCGTAATATAATTATATAATTTTAACATTAACTTTGTAACGTCAATAGTATACAACCGTAATGCAGCTTATTTTCAGTTCAATTTTATTTAGATGACTAGAGACATATATGTTTAAAATCAACCGATTAGTTCACATATTTCTTTATATATAAATTGTGTTTATCTTAAATACATATTTATGGATAATATATTACCTAACCTCAAAATACTCGTTGACTGAGAATAGATTATTGTCATGTCAATATGCAATATTATTATATTTATTATGTAGTACAAATTCCTAACTCTTTCGCTAGTATTCAAGCTAGGTACGCGTATGTTACTTAAAATCTAAAGTTTATTTTATCCTCAAAAAAACACAATTGACCTCGTTTACATAAGTGATTCGTCTTATCAAAAACCGATCGCGCACGCAGCGTGTAGTGAGGTTTTGCAAACGTTCAGTGGTGAATTAGAGAAAAGTGTTTTGGTCCATAAACCATGTGGGTGTGACTATATATACGAGCCAACGATATATCATGCAGGATATAATATTATCACGTTGTATATAAACCTACGGTGCTCGAGGTCTAGATGAACATTGTGTCCGGATACCATATTTTTAATATTAAAAAAAAAAAAAAGGAATACCGCCTAAATTTACACTAATGGGACCGGATTACTACTTAGTCGGTGAACATTAATATGTATATTGTATATACAGTAATATTTAAAAAAAATATATATATATATCGTTCTAATTTAGATCAGAAACGGATAAAGTCAAACTGTAGGGGTTCAGTTATAATTGCTCCGATCAACACTACGGCACGGTCAGATACGTATTAAAGTTTTATCAAGATCCGCTGTTGGCCATCTCACCACACCACTCCCGTCACCTATCCGTTAACGGTCAGCCCGATGCCCACTCTTCCGTTCGCCGAGCGGTCTCACTCATTTCTGACAACTGTCAGAATAATACAACTAATGCACCCATTTACATTATATATACCGCGGAGTCGAATGTTGAATAATAATAAAAATCAATAACTAGCCGTTATATTGCTGCTGCGGTGACGGACGGTCCGCGATGCGCACGGCAAGACGCGTAAGATAAGTTTATAAGACGTCTACCGTGTTTCCGAGATAATATAATATATACCGCGGTATACGACACGACTACGATTTTATAATAACGTTAGTATAAAGGACATATAATATAATATAATATGTGGCGGCGCACGTCGAAAGGAAGCTTACTCCGTTTTTAATTACGCCAATCAATGATCCGAGTGCGTCTTGATACCGTGTACCTATATTGCTTATAATATTATATTATATGCGCGATAGGATGCAAAACGGTTTAGAATTTCATCTCGATTATGCGTTGGGGTACAAAAATGTAACGAGATTTTGTACACAAGAAATCATCCATAAAAATGTTACACGTCTGAACGCTAAAATATAAATAAAACATGAAAACGTACGTAAAAATGTTTACTGCCTACTTGTTTAAATTTTAAAGGCGTTTTCACCATACGATTTGCGTACTGCTCAATAATAATAAAATATATAGTAACAAGTTAAGCGTATATATGACGCCGTATACGCTTATAATATCATTGTCGCAACATACGTCGTTATATATGAAATACTATTATCTTCCAGATGAACCCTTGTACAGCGTATTATACTGCTATATTTACGTATTGCGACAAACAAACAACAAATCGATATTATAATACACGGACTTGGACAACTGCGCCTGCCCTCGCCGACGTAATCGATCGTAAGCGAGCACTGGACGATCGTATAGGAATTACACATTGTATAATACACAATGCAATAATAATGTACAGATATTGAGCTCCTAATCCCGTCTGGTCTTGTGTGTCGCCGGGCCACCGGATTGTGTGATTCGTGAGCCGCGGTCCCAGCAGTGCACGTGCCCCGTCATAATCAATGTCCATTGACTATAATAATTATTATGTGTACAATAATAATGTATCGTACGGGTATCGCAGGGTATTATAAGGTATTATAATATCATCTTTACACGACAAAACGAAGCTTAATTGTTACGGCCTTGTTACGTCAAGCCGTGGATTCGGATTATTCCAACGAATGGATTCAAACGGGTTCCTATATCGTGTTTTTTATTATTCGTCAAATTTTGTTTTTTTTTTTTTTTTAATCTATAGACGTAGGTTTATTTAGAAGAAAATACGTAGTGTTTAATTCCAAAACTCGAAAATATTCGAGTATTTAAACAATGTGTAACTAACCCTTTATAAACTATCAAACGTCTTGTTAACATTATAACCCATCCAGCAACTACTGATATTGATCTGTTAATATCATTACAATTATTTATAAATCATTGTAATTGTGTATTTATACTTTTATTTACGTTCACAAAACAATGTATGGTTGACATTAGAGCAAACTATAATATTTATGACTGTAATAAAAACGTCAATTAGTTAAAACCATCGGTGATAATTATCAGTAACTAACTTTTCAATCGTCTTGATTAAAATAATTAAGTCAGTATATAATACAGTCATACAGAATGTGTGTCACACGATGCAGACATCGTTTAACTTTCAATGAAAAATCATTGTATTTATAAACAATTTATCGTATGATTGAAGTAATAACGACTAACGAGTAAATAATAAACCAATTATAGGTTATAATGGTTGGAAACATAAGCAGATCCAATTTCTAAAGAGCTACACAAGTGGAGAAATTCATATGTATTATACAACCATAAAATATTATATTAAGCCAATAATGATATGTACTAAACATGATGGTGTCAGAACATTTGAAAGTATACTGGACAGTGGACTTAACTTATTTCTAAACACAGAAAAATTAGAATTTCTCATTTAGTGTCCATTTCACGTCGTGTCGGTATAATTTATTATATTGTGATAATAATATATTAAAATAAAACTAAAAATATTTAAAAATATATATTTGTAACTTAAATTTAATATAATTTAAATATATAGCAAAAATAAAAATACACAGAAGTAGGAATTATAAAACAATATAAATACAATACTATTTGTATTAAAATAAAAAAAAAAAATGAACACTTATTTGGTGGCATGGTTTTTAATTAATTTGTAATAAAAATACTACACATTTATCGTACTTAAAAAATAGTTTACTAAACCAGATAAAAAATTACATATATTTATAATAATATATCCATATTGTGAAGTATAGATTTTCTCAAGCATTTTTTATTCTCTTTATATATGAAAAATTGCATACACATGCTGCAAAAAAAAGAGTGCTTATCGTAATTGAAATTATATATAGGTACCTATACACTTTAATTTCTCTAACGTTTGAACATCAGTAAAAAATCGTGTCTATTTATGATTCCACGAATGCGTAGATTCTTTTCAAGTAGTTTAAAAACGGTGATTACATGCATTATGATAACGAAATGTACATAATATATTATAGTAGTTTTGTATTCCTATAAAAGTCATGAAATACTTAACGTCAAATAACCGATTATGATTTATTATGAAACTATGGTGAAAATCGAATGAAGCTCAATTAAATTTATTTAAATTTTAGCGAGTGAGCTTGGAACTCTTTAAGTATATATAGAGTACAATTATTCGAAAGCAGCACAACAGTCACTAACGGTTATAGACTATACAGTGGAAAACGGGCATAACACTCAATGGAGTGCAGGCGGATTAATTAATACAGGAATGTATATAATATATATTTTATATTATTTATATGCAGAATAACGTCGCGGGATGAACGCAAAGCTCTACAAACGCCGCGCGTGTCTATATCGGTCCCCCTTCGATACATTATATTATGCAGTACGTATATATTATTGTATTACTGTCGCACAATATAACCGACCGGGGACAGGCCCCGGGCCACACAAATCACGGACACTCTACTACCCTTCGCGGTGTGCGCCTCCCTCGTCCCGGCATTAGCGTCGTAGTCTCTGTCGCATTCGCCGTCTTCACCGTTTCCTCCATCGTATCAGTTCGATTATATCCCGCGCTTGGCTTTGCCGGACTAGTAATTTTAATTAGGAACGTGACACGACCGTCCGCCATCCATCTCATAATATACACTCACGCCCGACGCCGTATTATTATTATTACTGCTATACGTATTGCTATTATATCGTTTATACACATCTATATATATATGTCTTTACTAGCGAATTCCAGTGCCGACCCTACGGGGTATTTTGTCATTGCTGCGCGACGACCGCAAGCTCCTCGAACGACGCGAAATGCGATAGGATCGAGTGAGCGGGAGCTCCGCCACGCCACCGCGGGCTCATTACGCGGCCGACTCGCCAGAGCCCCCCAGCGCGTATAATTAATAGGATTTTCCCTCGGATTTTCCGATCAAATCGTCCCGCCAGCCGATGTTTAAGCAAAGATTTCCACAACCGGGCTACGTTATGAAATCATCCGCGGCTATTCCGTCTGCCACTGCTAGTGCTGCAGTGCCATTGGATACAAGACATCGAGTTTACCGTCGGGTTAGGATGGGTCAGCGGTGCTAGATCGTCACGAAACGTTAGTTGTATCTGTTTAAACTATCGTGGGTTTTCTTTCATTAAATAAATGAAATTCCAATATAAGCAGCACGTCAAGTGTTTCAAAAACTCTAGACGAGACGCACGGAGGATAGTATTAGCACCATGCCGTAGCTATAAATGTAAAATACGGTGAGCTGTGATTTTATAATATATGCACGTATATAGACGAAAATACAATAATCAATTATATTATTTACTTGAAAAACTATATGCACCAATCACGAATGAAAAAAAATACCAAACGTCATAATAGAACTATTAAAATATAAATAAATGCGAATAATAATATATTTGTGTCTAATAATATTTATAATAATAAAAGTTTAAATGGATTTATGTGTAGTATATTATACTCGTATTTTTTATCGGAATACTCTGGATAAAATGATTAAAAATTTTAATCCCAAGCGTTTTTCATAATATTTTAATCGATAAATACATATTTATTAATTTATTTACTCGTTTCGTTATTTAATTCTAAAACTTATTTTTTTTTAAAATACTTTACTTAAATGTCGCGTATTAATTAATGATTATTATTTTCTGGAAATAAATAAAAAGATTCAGAGAACTAACTTTAATTTCGTTAAATATAATCCAAATAATTTTAAACTCGACCAGGTAGCCGAGTAATCCATTAGGAAGAAAAATCTAATATTTACTATAGTTGGTTGATACAAAGAGTTTTATGCCATAGTCCTTTGTATGAAATATTTTTTTATTAGTTTAGACTGCGCAAATGATGAAAAAAAGAAAATAATATTACTCAAAGGACATACTATAATAAATTTGCTGTTTCCTTCAATAAACGTTATTACAATTTATGTTAGCACCTTTCGTACATTACATTATGCTATTAATTATTAATTTTCTTTATTATTATTAAACATTACAAAATATGAAGGCCGAAGAGAATAATGATTTTTAAAACAAATTAGAAAATATAAGTTTCAACGATATAATTTTTTCTTTTAATTAATTATAATTGGTTATGACTTAATAATAATTAATTTTTCGTTTATATATTATAAATAAATTGTTAATTTAAATATTTAGCTAGTTAATTTTACAATATATAATATTATATTATACCTATACACTATAAAAAAAATACAAGGAAGTTATAATTAATATATGTATATAGTTCTAAAAAGTGTGTTTATTTAGGTAGATAATATAATGATTTAAATATTATATTCGATATTCAGCATAAACTATTTATTTACATGCATTATACCTACAGTATAATATAATGTTTTGAGACTTGAATACTTAAATTGTTATTATTGCTGCGTCAAAACTAAATAATATATTGGTATTTATTTTGAAAAAATGTTAAAATCGTTATTTACATAATATAATGTACGCTCTAATGTCAATGGAACAATTTACGCGAATCGGATTTTCTGTTTGAACATACATTATATTATAATACAGTATAATATACGTGTAAAAATGAGTTGGCACACACGCACAAAGCTATTATAATATTACACGGACGCGGAAGATAGCACACACAAACACTTTTGAGAATGTATTATTATTATTATTACACCTTTGACAGAGAATTATCTGCATATTGTACAGTTTGGTGGTATTCTTGTCGACCGATAATGGGTTTCTGGATATGGAGACGATAAATCGCCGCGATCCCTACGTAGGACGAAAAACTCCGACCGCGAAACTGAACACTATACATAATAATCCAGTATAATATAGTATACTAATATAATATACCTATAATTTATAATAACATATAGGTACTATAATATATAATAGTGTGGTCGAATTTGACGATAATCTGGTTCTAATAGTAAAATACTACTATATAGATTCCCAGCGATAAAATCGAAATGTTTATGAATAGGTGTATATAACGACGACACGGTACTTTGATATAAATATTATTTTATAGGAAAAAAAAATGGTAACTATTTAAGTATAGGTACCTACACCTAACCTACACATACGCGATTGGATATCTTATCTCGATCAATACAATACGGACTTGTAGACATCGTACGTATATATTAGTATGTATATTATAATATAGGTACACTTTTGAATAATTAATCACTATTTTTTTTTTCACTGCCAATTCGCATGAAAATTTTTACTGTCTCGAATCATACAAATAGTTGACTGATTCCAGCCATAAAAATTATAAAAAATCCGTTAGCAACAACGATAGTGAACATTTCATTTGTACGTACGTACAAACTTTACAACTTTACCAAGGTCAAATACAAGAGATGATTGCAGATATGATGCAGATGAGGATTCGATGATGGTGACGATTACATCCAACTAGTGGTTCCAGTGTGTTTCACCGCCGTAGAAGACCCTAAGTAGGAAAAGGGTGAAAATGATAAGAGTAGAGCAAAAAGAAAAAGAAGAAATAAAAAGGAGAAGAAGAAGTAAGACCACCACATGTAAGTACGTGACGCATCGCAGCTTGTGCACGATGCCACAATAACAGCTAGTATATGATATTATGTGGTCGCACCGCGTGTGAGAGACAAATGATCGCCGAAAAATAAATAAGGAAAGAGAAAAATACAACCGAACAACGTGCGCTCACACACCAAACGACGGACGACGTGGCGTTGTAGGCGTCACCCGAGTAAATGCGTTTCTCTTGTCGCCCGTGCCCCGGGAACTCCCGAATCCACTTAATTATCATACGCCGCCGTCGCCCATAAAACAATCGCCAAAGACGAAGAACAGTAAAGATAAAGAGAGAGAAAAACGTGTTTTCACACACATACACACACACACACACACACATACACATACATTAAGACAAATCCAAAGAAATCTATCAAAGCAACACGAACGGTCGGCCGGACGTGTTTTTTTCTTCATCTTTATTTTTCATCCTTTCCGCGAGAAATACTCGCAGCTATACATACGTTGAGCGCACGACATTTCCATTACCTATACGACCACGACGACACTATATAACATTTATAATACAATACTACAAAACGGCACCGACGAACGGGATGAGTTTTTTCTCTAGATAAATCGTCGTGTTATTACGACCGGGTATTTATTTGTCGTCTGTACGTACCTATATAGTAATATTATAGTCAACGTTGACATCGATGAAAAACGAAAATTTCAATTTTAAGACACCCTGGTACAGACCGCACTATGTCCTAGGATTTCTAAAGAGGTAGTCCGACGTTATAGAGCGGCAGTAGAGTACAGTCGGCGTTCGACAACACTATGCTGCTCGTAATAATATATAATACTACGTTGTCCCGAGCAGCGGCAACCGGCCCAGTAGCCGTAAATCAGACGAAACTGCAGTGAATAAAATATTATATTATGCTCACAAACCTATTGCTACCTACGAGGCCTATATAATAAATAACAAGCGTATAGACCAAAACAATCGAGAAAACCTGAATGGAATTAATATTCACGTTTGACTTTTGGAATAGCTTACTTAGCCCCTCATCAGATCGCTTTCGGCCCACGCGTGTTCCAATGATTTTTTTTTCAGGGCGGTAAGACACGTCATGTCAGTCTAGACCAATTGTAGGTAATTTTCAAGCACTTTCTAGTACAGCACAAATGCACGAGATTTTAATTTAACAATTTAATTTATTTTTTTTTTTTTTTTTTGTAATTAAAATTATAAAAATAGAATCACAAAGTAATCAAAATTATTCTATAGTAGGTATACGATTGTAATAGAGAATCAGATGTCTATAGTGAATAATCGCCTTGAGCAATCAAATTTTTACATTTATAATTGTTTGTATAATAAATATTACAATATTGTTGAAAAACTTTTTTTATCTTATTTTTTTTGCACCTGCAACGAGTGGAAAACTCCGGTGTTATATTATATCCAGTAAATATTTAAAAAAAATCATCTGAAAACTTATCTCAGTTGAATATATTAAAGTTAACATTTTTTAGGTTAGTATTTAAAATATACATTAAACAACATTATAATTTATAGCAACCAAAGAATGCAAGTTTAAAGCTTTAAATATTATGTACAATGTATATGCATTTATAAATTCATTATAGGAACACATCAAACAAAAAGGCATTATTGACGTAATATATTATTATTATTGATTTAACGGTCACACGAAATTGAAATTAAATATAATATTATACGAAACGAAACATGAAATACTTACAAAAAAAAAAAAAAACAAATAGAAATCAGCGTCACAATTTTTCTTAAATGCCGTTACAAAATATTTGTTTAATATGTTTTACACTTATGAGTATAATAAAATCCTAAGTATTGTCTAAAAAATATGTTATTAGATTTGTAATTTTATTGTTGTACTTGATTTCAATAATTGTAATATGCACTTTTTTATTATTATTATTTTAAATAATAATTGTTTGTGACATAATATTTTTCAACTATTATTATAATATTAGGTTTGTTCAGGAAATGTTCATTTTATTAGGTTTGACGACGACAACTTATTATTAAAACGTAACAATCTTCTGAAAACTCGTTTGATGTCAAACTATAAATTAAAATCTAAACAAATTAAAAAGGAATATAATATATTATTACACATTTTAATAACGCATAAAGACAATAAACATAAACGTGAATAGTTTGTGCGTTAAAAATGATTAACAGATTGTTGATTCGTATAAAACTATTTTTATGTTTGAATACTTTATAGGCGTAGAGACTAAACAGTGTTTGATTTATTACGAAGGAGGCATACCATGACTGGTGTATTGGTAGTAAACTAACATTTATATAGTTGAAATGTTTCCTAAACCCATACTAAGGCCAAAGGTACCGAGAAAGTAATATTGTAGAATATAATGGCTCTTATTTTTATTATTAAAAAAAAACTAATAAAATTGATGGTTATCAAGCGTTAAAAAAATATAAAGATCAAGATTATTTTTAACGGCAATCAAATTAAAGTTAAAACCCCTTAAAGCCAGAAGTTGTAAATAAAAACAAACGGCAACAGCTAAATCGTATTTTATATTATACTATTCGTTTAAGTATTTTTTATTTTTATTAGAATTATTATTTACATATCCCACAAAATCCACATTGCAACTTGGCGTAGAAAAAATAATTTCCGTTCGCAAAATAATAAGCACAGTCTAACATTAGTCTATTTTCATTTCTTTATGAGGTACCTATATTTGTTTACGGTCAAACGTGATTTTCATTTAAACTGACGTTTTTATTTCTTTATAAGCGAAAAATAATCGTTTCCTATTTTAAATAATTAATATATTAATATAATTATAAAGGTATCTGGTATGTATATATATTTTATATAGGTACTGTTTTTTTTTTCAATTTAATTTGTCACATAATTCAAGGAGATACACGAAATAAGAATTAACGAATCTATAAGAAGTATTTATCTTTATTATTTCTTTAATGTGTTTAATTGTACACGTTTTATTTTATTTTTCATTTTAAACGTGTATGCACAATTCAGTGTACAACTAAACACAAAATGCGTTGAATATATTATTATCATTGCGAACAACGTATATTATACAAGTTGTTGTAGAGAGGTTATTTTATTTTCAAGTGTGCAAAATGCACCAACATTTATCACGTAATGAATACATTACAAAAACACATAAATATATAGATCAGACTAAATTAACTGTACTAAATTCACACGGAATGTGTTTTGCTGTCATTTACAACAACGCAGCGGAAATATATTATAAACCTCTCAGTGGATTCACGCACGTTGAGGAAATTTGTTGTATGACACGTTATATACATTGTAGACGGAATAAAATTATCAATTATTATTGTAATATATTATTATATTATTCTCTTGATATAAAAATAAAACGTTTCATGGTTTTGTATGATTTTATAGTAAAATATATAAGTGTGTAACGCCAAAATTTCAGTGAATTTGTTTATTTACAAAATATTATTAAATTATGTAATTATGTTGTTCGTATATATTTATGTATAAATATTGTATAATATATATATATATTATTTTGTTACAAAACTACATTAAATTTGTTTTATTATTATTATCTTTTTTTTTCATGCAATATATAATTTAAAAAACCCTTCATTACGGCATACGAATCACATTAAAACATATGCCAGTAGTTTGAAGGCATGCTTAATCAAATTTGAGATCTAATATTAGGTTAGTTTGACCAGAAAAATCAGTTCTGAGTTCACCCAAAAGAAAAAAATATTTTTTTGTTAAAATCTAATGATTTTTTTTTTAATGTTTTTTTGTATATATATAAAATA
>VUJU01000248.1:63561-134835 GCA_009835225.1 Aphis craccivora
AATATAAGCGTTTAATTTATATTACAATTGTATAATGTTCATGTGGAGCTTTGAACTTTTTACCGCACTATAAAATATTATGTAAATGATACATATAAGATAAAAATGAAAATCAACAAATATTTTTATAGCACCATGCAAAATGTTTTGTTTTTATTATTATGTTAAAAAGAATTAAATTTCTCTGATGGCTTGGGTTTTTCACGAAAAAAATATCATATTTTCTGGATGCAGTGGGAGAGGTAGAAGATAATTAAATTTTCCCCAACTTGAATATAAGTGTAGATTAAATTGTAGGTACATTTGTACGGTACATCGGTACGAGTTTTACACTGTACATACACAGTGTAGGTATATAAATCATGTGTACATCACAAAAACTGTTACTCTCTCGTTTATCATTGCAAAAACATAAAAAACACTATTCACATATTAAATTCCGCGTTAAGATCATCATCAACGGATATATTTGTTTAACACTCGGCATTCGGCGCCCGTATAGCGTGCTGCACATTTGTGTTGATTGCGGACAAAATTACAATAACTTATACGTTGATTTTACAGCATAGCAAACGCGATATTTATATAATTCCATGTGTGTGTGTATGTGTTGTATGCATCATACATCGCCGTCGTTTGCGTATGAAGGGAAAATTAATTTAAAAGCGAGTATCTCATTTTTCTCGTGTGATGAAATATATGGCTGTTGTACACGCAGATTAGTATTTACGTATATCGCGTGTCACAAGTCGTTTCGCGGCGAGCGGGACCAAAAATAACGCTTTCCTGTCGATTCGTGGGCATGTGTGACTAGGCTATACGTACATTATTACAATATAACGTACACGGCTAATTCGGGCGTCGACCCGCCCTGGTGTGATTTTTCGAACCTGCTTACATTATACACTTACGTATATTAAACTTATTTATAATAACTCGATGTTTTTTTTTTTAATAAAAATTTCGTCGTCGATAATATTTTTTTAGTATCATTTCAATTAGCAAATTAGCGGGATGCGATCGAAACGCCGGCAGTAAAATCATCGTCATTCAAGAGTCGATTGAGTTCGAGAAAACAAAAAACATATCATAAATATTATATCATAAATATTACATAAAAGCTCTGTTTTAAATACATGCCATGATAATAAAATACAAAAGTCATCGAATAACCATCTCTGATATTTGAAAAGTTTTAACATAATCACGGGTGCACGTTGGCTTGCTAAAACGTCAATATAATATACTAATATGTATGCAATATTATATGTGTGCTTGACCTCCTTTGGATACGTAGAACACAGGACGAACACGGGACAGTGCAAGGATGACGAACACTATTATATATAATAATGATATATATATATATATCATTATTATAATAATTTACTATGTGTACAACGCGCATGGAAGCTAGTAATTAGCCAAATAATGCATTCGAGGAAATACGTCACAATGTTGTTATTGTTTAGTGCAGTGTATTGAATATCATATAATAAGCAGAGCAAAGTGTATAAGAAATTAAAAAATATATGATATATCAAAACGTAACTTCCATGTTAAGTTATCAAATCATGTATTTATATAGTACATAAAGATAAGACGATTTCTGGTGAACTAAACAACGAGTGGCACATCAAGAGATAATTATTTAACCAAAATAGGTATCCGCTGTAATAATTTTCTAAATATTCTTATCACCTAATACTATTTTCCCCTTTTAATAAATAATTTATTTAAATTCTAATTTGTAAAACCATATTTTCACATTTTTGAGATTCTTTATACCTGCTAATTAAGGAGTGTCCAGGTTAACAAAATAAATTTGTGATTTTTTTTTATGAGAACCTCAATTTTATATACCTACAAAGATAACATATACCAATATAACTTGTAATAAATGTATGTTCGTTGCCCACCGTTAAGCTAACAACGATTGTACGTATGTCAAGTAAAAAGTATGTCAAATTTTTTAAGCATCTATAGTCTGAATTAAAAATATAAAGTTTAAAATAACATTTTAAAAAATATAAAAAAAAAGTTTTTCGAAAATAAAACTAAAAGCAGTTTTTAAGCAACGAGTATTAACATAAATACATACAAACATCGCGTGTTAATAATAATATATACGACGTACATAGATCATCTACTTACGTCGAGAACGTGCGGCTGTGTTCTGACATTTACTCGACAGTAAAAACATTATTTAATTTTAGTAGAATTTCACAACTAGGATTTGCGGAAGTTGGACAAAAACGACTATTAAAAAAATTGTATAATATGAATTAATCAAATTTACAGACGTGAACATAAGAAATAATTTAAATCACAATGCCGAGTATATTTATAAGTTCGAAAGTTATTTAAGTCACGAACGTATAATATTTTCAAATAATTCTATGTCCGTAATAATATGTTCACTTTTAAGTATAATCATTTTTAAATAATATTATTATATGAGGCATTTTTGTTTATACGAAAGAGTAGGGACGTTACCTACTGTAAATTGTTGAAGGGAACCAGATTTAGCCAATTTGAAAATAGATCTATTAAAATAAACAAAAAAATATTTTTTCAAATAATATAGTTTTCAACAATAAATTATATAATGTAGTATAACATGCATGTATAGCTTGTATATTGTGTAGGCAATTAAGTCTGTGACGTTTGTTTGGCTATTCTATTCGTTCGCAAACATGCACCAAAATACACTTTACCCGATACCCGAGTTGAACGGTGCAGAATTATTATTTTACAACTTTACACAGGAAACCGTTTTTAATTAATAAATGTAGTTAAGGGGTGTGTGTCTAATGTATATAACGCAACACCTAATGTATGTACTTATACTGTATATTCTATTATGCGTAACAAAAAAAAAAAAAACAAAAAAATTATGAAATAAATTTTGTTTTAATTAGGTAGTAGTTTTTATACACACAGTTAATAATAATTAAAATAATTATAAAAACCTATATAAAAAAAAATCATTTGATTAAATATTATTGATTACAATTAGATATTATTGTATTTATTTGTATTTTATACTTTAGTAAAATTTATTATGAATTTATAAAATATGTAATTTTGCTATGCTTTTGGATTTTTAATGGTTTAAGTGAGATATCAACAATTTATCCATTATTATCAGTGAAATTTTAAAATAAAAATTATGTTGAAAAAACTTTTGAGGATCGAACCCTCCTATTTACGCCACACACACACACACACACAATATTATAACCTATATTATGACTTGAGTAATTATGTGCTCAAATATCGCGTCGTATCCGATTCGACTTTATTTTACTATTCTACCTACAACATTTTTTAAAATTACATATTATTATCGTTGTTAGAACGCGCATCAACAATAATCATAGTCGTATACACGCGACAGGAGTGTGCGCCCTGAATTCGCGCCGACAAATTGTGAGCAGCCGACTGACATCAAACGCGAGGCGTCGCGTGGGCACGTGCCCAATTATTATTCTAATATTCTATCGTATATACTATACAGGTAGATACTCTGCATTAGTATACAATCATCATTATTGTGAGTGTAAAACGGTATAACCAGACTTGTCCTAAAACAGCTCCTGCAGAGATAACTATATTATAAAACACAATATTGGAGTACGTAAAACGTAGTGTACGCCCGTTGTATGTTATAATACATAGTTATCCATGTGTGATGTCATTACGTCGAAGTGGTAGTAAACAGTATCATAACAGTACCTATATTATATGCTTTTGATGTACAGACTCCGTTATAAAAATGAATCATATGCATATACAAGGAGTTCCGTGTGAGTGTTGGATACACTCGTTGTTTCAAACATTTTAATCGTTCTTAAAGTCTTGATTTTTTTAATCATATAATATTATATTTGTTATTCAATAGGTATATTTTCTAAACAGAATAATTTTGAGAGCACTTTGAAAATATGTGATGTATAGAAACATAATTTAAAATTAAAAATTTATTAGGTTATGTTAGGTTATTTACGGGATTAGGTTTGTGTCAATTTCTTTCAATGATGTCGCCAAATTATGCGAAAATATTTTTTTTCCACAAAAATGTTTACTCGTAAATATAATAACTGTAAACATCTAAGTGAATCACCTTGTATATTATATTATTATTTATTACTAGTGTAATGCAACATGGAGACTCAAACCTAATCTTGAGCCACATTCACGAACTATAATTAAAACGTTTTAAAACAAACCGTCAAAACGGTGAAAAATATTATACCATATAATATATATACATACCTATGTTGAATATTAAAAAAACACAAATCACGCCGTGGGCTATAATTTCTAACTACCTATATAATATTATATTTATGATATTAATATAATATTATGTACCTAGACGATTGCTGCTGCTACTGCCGCACCACCGTGACCATTATCATTCGTCCCACATTAATAATATAATACTTCCCTTGTGGAATATTAAAACAGATTGTGCGTATCCCGCCACTGAAGACTCTACCCCCGAGGAAACGAAGCGACTCGCCAGTTAGTCAGATCCCCTCTTCCTCCACCAAGAGGGTGAGAGCGGTGAGTATAACATGTATTTGAAGAATCCGGTTGATACTCCGATCGCGTACCTATTAATTACTATACAATATTATATTTAAAATGCGCTCTTTCGAAAAATGTATTTGAGAATAATATAAACATCACCGTTGTATTATTATTATCACTACTAATATAATTCGTTCCGCGCTAATAATTCGATGGAATTTAATAATAATGTAAAATCAGAATTTCAACTGAAAGTTTAACATATTTTTTGGCATAAACACAATCGAAATTGTGGAAGTTTATAATTCGCTGTTTTTTGAACATGCGAAAACGTTATGGATAAAACGTTCCGCTCAAATAGTTCGATGGAATTCTAATAGGAAAATATTTTCAAAGAATATTATATTATGAGAATGGACAAGACGTTATAACCCTTTATGGCAGACGAGAAATAATATTGAATACATCACAGCTCTCTTTTTGATCATTCATCAGCATCAATATTTTCATCGGTTATGAATTTATGGTATGTATTTATAAATTACAGTGGCGCACCAAACGGGGTGGACTCCGTTTCCGGAACCCTTTCTCCTCCTCGGAGTAAGTCAAATATCAAATTATCCACACGAAATTTATTGATTTTTTTGAATTTATATTATTTTATAAATACGATAATAATTAATATTGTATATTATGTGTAGTAATTTCAATAGAAGTAAATGCATATATGAAAACATCGAATTGTCGTTGTACAAGTTATAATGTTCATCTTGACACAAATGAATCGTCACAAACAGACTTTCTGCACAGCCGGATTAAAATTGAATTGTGGATTTCGAACCCAACTGATAACTGATAAACGGCATACGATTTCGTTTCATTTGAGCCGGTTCACAGAAACACTATTTTCTCTCCATAAATATACTCATATATATAAATATGTGTGTGTGTGTGTTTGTGTGTGTAGACAATAATGTATAGCTAAGCTCGCCGGACAATATAAATTACGGCCACATAATAATGTATTTACGGCCGGCTTCGTTTTTCGCTCGGCGAATAGACGGACAATGATCGATGTAGAAAACACAACCCATTTCGTCTTAACGATTATACGCAACATATAATGTATAGCGTGTGATTTAATTGGGAAATCGGCGCTCGTATCGGCACCCGTAAATGTAGCGATTACAATAATTATGCATTTCAACAATACGATAAATATCATACCAGCTGGTCATTTGTGACGCACATTATACGATGAGCCTATGAACCTGCGCGATGAGCTAGCTAGACATTTTCTATGATTACGATTATGGTGGTTATTTTGTTTACACGCAACGAGTAGATAGTTCAATATTTTAATAAATGAATGTGGACCATTTGGTGTTTGATTGATTATTACATCAATCGTTGTCAATGCAGCTATTGTGCACTCGATTTTGACACAACAAAACCACATACTACACAGACTATACACTTCATTAACATTCGAGTGAGCGCTGGACACGTTGTCCATTTTCCAGAAAACACATCGAAATATTGCGCATAAATCAGGGACCGTCGGAGTAATATATTTTAACATTGTAACTCGCAATTTATTATACAGTTGGTTGTACACAAATAAATGCTCGGCCGGTGACTATGACACGAACAGCCAATAATAATACGAAATAATATCTATTATATCATGTTTACCAATAGTTGACAATTATACAGATACTGTATTTACCTATAAAACGAATAATTATGATAACATAACTAAACAATATTTAGTAAATAAAAAACGAAACTATACATAGATCCGCTCAAATTAAAAAAAAAAAACAACTATTTCTGAACTGTATTATTAGTTCATTTGCAGTGAATAGAAATTGTATTATATTTTATTTTTTAGATATAGTTTATAATACGCGTATTATTCACCATAACGTAAAGATTATTCGAAATACTAAATGTCCGTCTTCGACTCTTGAAGGCCGATCGCGATATAACACAAATTAAACGTTTATGAAGACAAACTGGACGTATTATCAGCTGTATTTAGTTATAATTAAAGACCCGATGTCTCATTAGCAGTTACATGTCACACAGATTACGATTGAGAGCTTTGTAAAATTCTAGAATCGTCATATATATGAAGTACGTCGAATTGAAGTCGATACCGTGGTAATCGGCTAATGCCAAAAGTCGCAAATACCGTATAAATAAGGTCACTTTTGAAATGGCATGCACAGTTGGTATTACTCACGCGAAGAACAATCTTTCAAAAATCGTTCAACAATGTTTTGGATAGTAGGATAGTATCTAATATCTACATATCTACTTAACAAGTTAAAGTGAGTTTCAGTATAACTTTTTTGCTACCCAACTGTTAAAATAAATATTGCACAACTTACCTGTCAGATATTACATCAGTTAGGAGATATGGTAAAAAGAGAAGTTTGACAATTGACAATTAAATAAAACCCTCATAAATACATTTTTTTTTTTTTTGGCAAAAAATAGAACTCATAAAAACCGAGATCTCTAAATTTAGATTTTGGTTTTAGAACAAACTAAATAAAAATTCAGGTACATTAAAAATGTTCAAAATATTTCCTTCAGTGATGAAAATATTTTCGGTTCGGTTTCAGACTCCAAATATACGAACTATAATATTCTATATGTAAATTAAAACATTTCTTATACGGTACATATATCATATACCTATGTCCTATATATATATATTGTAATATATTTTATAACGTCCCCGATAATATATCGTCAAGAATACGAATCGACGGCATTCTGGCGCCAGTGCGCGACCCCTTTTCTCTCGTGTGACTGAATTAGCGCGCGCGTTCGTCTATGTATGTACAAAAATATAATAGACCTTCGACTTCCTGTCCGGAAGAAGGTTGGCCGCGGGGGAGACGACTGCATAAATTATAAACATCGACGGCACAGTAATTATTATTATGATCAGCAATAGATTATTAACAGACGCGCATTGACAGACCACTCGTCGCGATAATCTCTCTACTGACTCATACCAGTCATACCTATTAATAGGTAAATGCGCACATTAACGTCGTAAACGTTTATGGACTGACATTTAGTATATTATTATCATTATCAATTATCATTATTGTTATTGGATTTTAATAATGCTGCTGCAGTGACACGGACGCATGGGAACAACATTTTATGTTATTATCATGTTATATTATACTCGTACCTACTAGTTGTAGGACGATGACGCCAATAATAATTATAATAAAATCGTTACCGACTTAACTGTTTTATATTTAATTTATAGATCATGTTAACGTTTAAAATAAATACCAACTCAGTTATGTTATATCGTCATCATTTGAAATCTATGTTTTGTGTATTCGTTTGTTACATTGTTATTATGTTTCGTTACAAACAATATCATAGTTAGATGTTTCATTTCATATTATATTACATACGTAATATGTATACAATCCCATTGATATATTATTAATAAATAATTACCTAAAAGTATATCAAATACAATTTCATTATTAGATACATAAACGTAATTTAGGAAATTCAATAGAACTCAAGACTTTAACATCCGGTCTCTAATCACATTTTTGATACTATAATGTACACACGGATAACAAGCTGGTGGTGGGCGAATACACGATAATTTAGTTTTATATATCATTAGCTGAAACATCGTCAGAGCGAATAATGTGATAATTTTTATCTAAAAAATGTCTACTGTTCTTTCCGATTGCTAGAAATCTAAGAGCACGTCCAAAGGAACATCGCTCAAGAGACGTGGACCGAGACGATTAGGAGCAAACGTTACGCGCTAGCTGTACACGTCTGTAGTACTTTTCAATTATAACACCGAGAGAAAATTACAATGACAATTGATTGAATTTTCATATTTAACGCGTAGGTATATTTTTTTTATATCATATTATGTTATATACATTAATAATATAACGTTATTATGAGCGCGCGCGGAATAAAGTATAAGCAAATTTATATTTTCCTTGCGTTTCGTTTCAGATGAAAAGTTTCATTAAAATTCTTAGAAAACGTGACTACATATATATACTTATGTATTTATATATATATATTATAATTGCATAAAAGAAAATTATAAATAATTTACAATTAACAAATTTAGGTCAACTGCTTTATATTTTATTTGCGGGTAATTGTATATTTTAATGTTCGTAATTTAATATAGTTACCTACAAGTACATTAATTATATATTAATTGGTAACACGATGATAATCACAATAATAAAATTGAAAATTTATAAAAATTTACATTCAAAATGTCTTATAATGCGAAATTTTAGTAATTTAAACGATATTTTATATTTATTTTTACCAGGTACCTAGTTATCAACGTCTATAGTCTTGACTGATATAATTATTGGAATTTCTAAAAAATAAGTTGCATTTGATATTATATTAAACTAAAATATAATACGTATAGTGTAGTTGTTATTCTATTGACGTGGGACTTAAAGGTCTTTATATACATTAGATATTTTAAAATAACTCTTAAAGATCTAGAAGTTTAGTTTTAATATTTAATGATACAATTGAATACACAACAATTAATAATTCTTCAATAAATAATTTTGACACAATGACGTCATTATAGGAACAGTGTAATAAAAAAAGAATAAATATGTCATCTTTGAACTAAAAAAAAAAATTAATTATAATATGTTACGTAAAAATGTTCTAACAGGTGGATAATAATAATATATATCACGGTCGTATAAATATAATTATTCTCTTCGCCTGACTTAGAAATGTCAGAGAGGTTTAATGTTAACATTTCATCGCATTTCTCTATGGACGTCGATATACTAGAAACGTATATCCAAGGCTAAATTTACATATTATTTAAAAACAAAAAAGCCATGTTACAAAATAAAATGGACGATTAAATATGCCCCTTTTTGTACATGATGTATTTTATATTCTTTAGATAGATAAAGACTATAGATAATAGATAGAAAAGTACCTATATGGATGTAATACAAAGCGAGATATGTATGAGTAACAGATTACCTATAACACGTATGGTGTATCGTTAAAAAAATTCAGTTTTATTTTTTTTATTTATTAAAAGCTTTGTATCTCTACTTTTACAATCACAAGTTATTTTAATAAGTCGGTTCGGCACAGCGAGTTCCTGTCACGAATTATGATGAATCGATATATTCTATACATCCGTACATCGTGATTTATTGTTCGAAACTATAAAACGTTTCTTGTTTTGTTTTCGAATTTTTGTTGTACATGATTCGGTGCGTTATTAATAAAAAATACATAAAATAATAATGATAGACGTTCCGTACTATTGGGTGACATTTTATTGTTAGGAGATCGTGTATTTTATTACTATATACAAACACGTGTCTTAGTGTCAATACAATTATATTACGACCTAAATCAAACGCGCGATGATTCCAATAAAATGATTGAATAAAGTTATGTCACGACGGATGACGAGTACGTCCTGGGACGAATGGAGCCGGTCCACTATATACTATAATAATAAAATAGTCCTTCGGGAGTTAGGGTAATTAATATTTTTTCAGAGAGAGAAGAGTAGGATTTTATTAAACATTATTAAAGATGAAAATAAAATTGTATTTTATTAATAAAATCGTTTAGATGATATTATGTCGTACACAAACTTGGCTTGAAGGGCAATCTTCTCCCGGCTCCTATAAATATATATATATATATATATAATATTATATTATATAGGCACTGTGGCAGCTCCGGACAGTGGCAATCAAGAAGAAGACATCGTGCGTACATCATATTTTACGATCCAACACGCTGGTGTATAATATTATGATCATGACGAGAAAAAACCCCCGAAAAACAAACACATGGTACTTATTTATTTTAGACGAGCCGCACTCGCACGCGTGAGCTCTTCAAATAGCACGAGTTAGGTAGTTAAAACATAAAACAGCCTATGGATGAAAACGGTGAAATACGATTTTTATTCTTCGTTAACTAACCCTATCAGTTTTCAAAACGTACAACATCAAACTGCAATGCAGTGCTCTCTCATTAAACACACATTTCCAAAAATGGAATATTTTTTTCTCACGTCAAACATGACCACATAATATTTTCACAACGTAAACTAAATTATTTATCATCATTATTATTTTTTTCACATATATATATTGTATATAATAATATATTATATATATCTATTGCTGCGTATATCTGATTGGATTAACACGACGAAAAACTATATGGCCCAATCACACTCGTACATTATACTTTCCAGATAAAAACTAGAACACACTTGTTTTTAGTATTTATTTTTAGTTTTTTTTTTTTTATGTATCGTTAAAACTAAAAGCACTTACACAAAGTTCGGTTCGGACAAAAAAATAAATCGCTTCATATTAAACGTTTAATGCTCAAACTGTTACCAATTGAATGCACGTAGTTTATGTAACTTTATATAATACGTCATGTATATATAGGTATTATGGTATAAAGTAGCTTAAAAGTAGCCCAAAATCCATTTAATTCGACGTGTATTGCGTGAAACTTTTTTGGCTTGTATACCTACTCGAGTCCAAAAGATAAGGTCTTTATTATTATTTCATATACTCGAATAACACGTAAGACTATTACACACAATAATATATCATAATATTATACTGTTCACGTTCAGCTACTAGTATATTATATTATTAGATATACCTACATATAGTACCTACCTATATATGTATCAACGTTTTTAATCAATATTAACTGTTTTCGAGCAAAGAAAAAATAATTAAAAATTGTGTTGACGTGGGTGAACTAGAAAATTATCCAATCATATATAATAAATATATATAAATATAAGTGTGTGTAATAAAACCTGCCGGCGCTCCAATTATTCGACGCGTTTTTCAATTCCAAATTTTATTTTGAAACCAGTTTTTAAGTCATCATTGTCTACTGATTTATGAATAGACGTTTCTTTAAATAAAAAACTGTCGATGATGAAGTTTCCTAGCATATTTCTTTTTAACACTCAAATGTTGTATACAAAATATTTCATTCAATCTCGTTCACAAAGTCATCACATTTATAATTAATGTAAAACGCAATATATATTTATAAGCTGTTATAAAAATCAATAACATTTAAAATCCTTTAAATATGTTTAATGTTCTCGGCGATAATAATAGCTATACGATAATTGTCAAGAAAGACCGTAGGTATCTACTTAATACATATTTAATTAACCTAACATACGACTGAGTAAACTTCGTTTAGCGTATTACTTATCCAACTATGAAAAAACCAAAACACTTAATCGTGTGCAGAATATGGCGTTCAATATAACGAAAATGTAAATATTTATGAAGAATCGACATTTATTACGTTATATATTCATAAATTTGAAAAAGTTAGTCAGAATTAACAATATAATGGTCACGTAACAGTACATTAGCATATTATTATTTGAAGTCAATTAAAAAAAAAAAAAAAAAAAAATAGTTGAATTTTGTTTGGAAAAAAAATGATTAAGTCTTGTAGTCTTGTTACATTTTTGGTGAACTACGAAGTAAATTATATCGTATACACTGAATTAAAATTCGGTCTATTACATAAATCTTGGAGCGGAATATTATAAAAATGTTTCTGGCCCAAAAGCGCCGACGGAAGTGATTAAAAAACTTCGGATTCCCGTCTATATAGCCGAAGACTGCGCGCGTATATACATATTATATTATTATTATTATTAAATCGTCGAGAATTGGTGCGGTGATTAGTTTTTTTTTCGCTTTGCGTTGGTAATAATTACTATTTGAACGGCGGCCAGAAAACAGATTCCACTATCTGTAGCGTTAGATCTCTTGCGTAACGTCTTCGGACGTTTTAATTACCAGCGCCCTCCTCCTCCACGTTTGCCAGCAATATTTTAGTTCCCTGAGCGAAGTCATCATAACCCGAGCGATTAACGATCTCATTATGGTCGTCGAGAGCATAATAATATCATATTATTATCATAGCACGTCATTGTTGCCCACGTCCAAAAAAAAAAAAAAAGAAGTAAGGAAAAATAAAACGTCCATTGTAAATGTGTTTCACGCGCCCATTCGGTCATGTAAAATGATTTGTATTAACACACACGTTGGGCGTAACTACTATATTAATATTATAATACAAGGTAGGTATAAACACGTCCTTTTTATTGTTGTTATTTATTTTTGTAAAATATTGGTTTTGAAACAATTTACGATTTAAATATTTAAATATTTAGATTAGTATATTATACGAGTATTATACAGCAAAAATTATTTAATCGTTCAAAAACTATTTAGTTATTCAATTTAAAAGGGTTTTATTTTATGAAAGAAAAAAAAAATTAAATACTCTTTCCTCGCAGTGCCGTACGTCGCCGTAGAACATCGGGACTTAATTTTAATCTGGGATTCTCTGCGTTAAAATGAATAAAAACGTTTTTCTCTCGAAACTTCTAAGGAAAAACTTTGCCTGCTATTTTTTTTTTTAAGCTTACAATGCACGTGGTTAAACGATATAATCGAGTTAAACCAAGCGTATAAGAGACGAACGAATTTACTTGTTATATATGAGAAACAAACATGTACGTTCCGAGAACACGAGTGTGTTGCGAATCCACTTTCGTGAACGAATTTACAACAAACGCTGTGAACATTGTGCATTCCGAGAAGCAACGGGCTTGTTGTAATCGATTGGTGGCAGGCGTATATACAATATAATATTGACATACATAATAATATCACTTTATATTATACTATATTATAATATTATCATAAACGATAATTCGTCTCGACGATACGACGGAAAAACTGCAACGGGCGTAATAATATATTATGCCACTTATACGTATTATATGCAAATGGCGCGGGGTTCGAGACCAAGGGCGTCTTTCAACGAACGATTATGTGTTTGCGAGCGACAAAACGCGACTCGATATGCAACAAAATGACTTATAATGTCTTATGACGTGCAATGACATTAAATATTATTATTATTATTTGATTATCACGCCGAGGCCGGATAGCAGGAGAATCGGCCGAAAGCTCGCCAAGGAGAAAATCGTAACCGACAGCAGCGTGTGCACGTCGCGTCCATTGCAGCAGAGTGGCGTCGACGCACTAAGATATTGCGCTCGGCTCGGCTGATTCGAACGTGTCTACGACGCATGATATTAATGGAAACCGAAAAGGTGAAAAACAAAACGATGACAAAATCGATAAGCAAATCTCATAGATATATTATATAATATTATAACCGTGTGCAGGAATAACGTCGTGAGCAATGTCGCGAATGCCGCTGCAGTGCTCCGCTAAAACACATCTCGAGAAGATCATATTTTTATTATTACTCGTGTATATTGCTGTAACACACAACGCATTATATTATTATGGCTTCGGTTTTTTTTTTATGTATACATAATATCGGACTTACAGTGCATACATAGCAATATTATTATTGTTATTATTGCTGTTAAGTCTGAGAGCAGGTGTCGCAGTTTTACCTATACGTCGTCTGATCGTTAAAATAAAAATAATAATATAATTTTTATTATTATCGAGTATAACGCATATACCTAATAATATTATTATGTAGACTAACTATATGTAGAGTGCAGATTATAATATTGACCACGCGATCACGCGATATCGAGACGGCGGCATTCCACGCTGCGAGTCCGATAAATCAACCGACTATATTATATTGGAAAGTGATTGGTGCGGAGGTACATAATATATTTATATTTATATATTATCCTACCTCCATAATATGTACAACTCTAAACGCGTTATCCGCTCGCGTGTTAAACGCACATTAGACGTAGGTCGTGGACAAATTTTCGTACTGCCGATGTACCACAATCGTGTGCGCGCAGTGGACGACGTGTAAATATTATAATATTACGTTAACGATACCCGGTCGGCCAGATATCGTATCACCGCATAATATATCATTATATTGTATTTTATAACAATTATTTTCTTATGTGGTGGGCGTATTTCTTTAATTTCATTTTGAAACCGTAAAGGACGGATACACAATAACACTATAAGAGATCTGTTGCACAATTCTTCTGGCTTCGGTCACCGCGACACGGTATCTATGAACTTAAGCGTCACTCATACTTCACCTAACTCACCTTTGTTGCAGCATATGATTCAAAAGGCTTTTGACAAAAGCGATGAAGAAAAATGAAAATAGTGTGGATTTTAGTAAAAAAACCAGACAAGATCTCTTTAAAGTATTTACAATATATCCTTCCATTTAATTCTATTTATTTATTTATTTTTTTTTTTTTACATAGAACTTATTGAAATTTTCTTCTAGGTTTGTAGAAATGTGCTTACCGACAATCGTTAAGGTACAAATGTCAATAATGTTTCATTTTTGTAAAAATATCCCGGATTATTTTATTATCATATAATACGGTGGAATGATAAATTCGATATCCAATAAAGAAAATACCGATTTATACATTGCATAATATACATATTATGTTCAGGGTATACAAATAATTTATTTTATTTTTCGTCGATGTCTTTTAGAAATTGAAACAACTTTTTTCTAACGGTCGAACGCAATAATTTCACTGGCGATGATATTTCATCGAAACAAAGCATGTTTAAACACGGGACAAAACGCGACTAGTCTTAACTCTTTCTGGACAGCCAATATTAACAAACAATTGGACAATGCGCCGTTGTGCAGACGGTACTTATATAGAGGATGACCGTCACCCTGATATATACGTAAATAATATTTATATGTATAACGGATATTTTATAGACATTTGGTATGGCTTTGCGGTCGGGACGCCATCGTTGTCCTAATAATATATGAAACATTATTATTAAACATGCACCGCACAAACAACTGTAATAATACTATATTATGTTGCGTTGTGCGACGTCACGCCCAAGTATCGGCGTAAATCCGCGACTTGTGTCCCGCGTCCGTTAACACCATGGAACAATATCATTATTGAACATGTTCGCGTAGGGTCCATCTGATTAATGAACTCGACAAATCAACGCAATACGAGAGTGTAGAGTGGTACTTTACTACTGTGGTAGGCGGTGGAGTTGTGTTATATTTATAACAAATATATGATAATACTATAATTCTCTTTTCGTCAGTACAACCGAAAAACTTTTATTGAACGTGTAACGTGTTGATACATTTTCAAAAAAAAAAAAACTGTGAACGAAGTTCATGTCGATCGTAATAAACTACAAGACATTATATTATAATGTTATGTGTGTGGATGTAATGATGTATAGGTAATATAATAAATAAAAACACAGGGTGATTCATCAAACATGACTATCATTTAAAAATACACATACTCAAAGAGAGTAATTCTGTAGATTTTAAAACTTCTGTTTTTCAAATAAGAACTCTCCGGTACGAAAAATTAAATAACTCAAAAACTTCTATTGTTCGAAATTCGATCCTGAAGTTTTTATCTCCTCGGGGGTCAGAATTTTCTTTATGCGTAGTATAAAAACATCAAGAACTAGAAAACATGTTCTTCGAAAATATATTATATTAACGAATTATACTAGTAAAATTCTAAAAATCAGAATTTGAAAAAGTGCATTATTAAAATAAAAAAAATTCACGATATACATGATATAACCTTAAGTATAGTAAATCACCAAGTATTATTTAAAATATGAACACTTATTTTCTATAAATAATATAGGTACTGATATAGAAAGCGTTTAGCATTTTGCTTAGAATTGTTTTTGATAGCGTTTAATGACATTATCTAAACGATCGAAAGTTTTCAAAGTTAATTAACTGCTATATTAGACTTCCGCGAGACGTTAAGTAATTACGTAACTATACTCTGCAATATGAAAAGCTACAGAACCTAATTTCTTTCAATAATTATTATTTCGGCGTATTTGAAAACTTTGCGGTCCTTCGTTTAATTATTATTACCTATTGCACGCACTAAATCTTTAAAACAGATAAATTAAACACAGCAGTAACTAACAATATATTATGTGTTCAAACTAAGATTATTTTAATAGGCTATTCGTTCCGTTAGTAGTTAACAATTAAAACGCGTTTAACGATAATCATTTTTGTAAACATTAAGTTACAATATATTGTAGTCTAAAAGTAGTATTCTATAATAATTATAGTGTGTAAAAGACAAATTAGCTTGGCACTCCTTATAGTTCCCATGGTTAATATCCATATTAACTCGACACAACATGATTAGTTCCGTTCTAACATTTTGAATAACGACTATTTTTTAAGCACTAGTACAAAATATTATAAGTTTAGATCTTCCGCTATGTCGTTGCTAACGTGTAATCCTACGGTCTATTTTCAGTAGACTATCTCTTATGGTTTCATTACAAGTTTCTCAATTAGAACACAACCTCACTCATCGGTCTCATCACTTCACACGTTTATAAAACAAATGTTTTAATATCAACTTATTTTATGTTTCACTCTCTTCTGCCAGTGTGAAGTAAAAATAGTGTACTCGAATCTCGAATGAATATTATTAGATTATAAAATAGAAATCCAATCGATAAGGTATCTACTTGTAACTTGTTTTATTTCCAACAGTTGAAAACGAATGTATTTTTTCATCAAAATACAAATGTTATACCTATGTACATTCCAATGATTCGAATAATATAATATGAGTATGTACGCCTACTTGTGTAGTGTGTAATACGATATTATGTTAAATTATTGTACGCAATTCGAGTCTATTAAAGGATGAAATTATTTTTATTTTCGTTTTTTTATTTATCATCCCCGCAGAGCCGTCTCACTTTTAACCGTTATTGGGTTCCTTGTAAAGTCGTGTGCCGTTTCCATAAGACATATCGTTATATATAATATGGGGTGGTTTGAATTCCAAGTACATAACACCCTATGGTGCTCTTCTTTCAACGCACCCCTGTAACGTAGGAATATAATAATAATTACGGTTCAATCGGTTTTCCATTAAATATCACTGGCAGCGACTTAATAGAGGAGAGTTGACTAAAAAAAAAAAACATGGAAATTTAAATTTTGAAAGCTGTATACACACATATTATTCAAATTATTTTTGGGACCAAATATAACAACAGGGGTGGCAAAATTTTTTTTGGTTACGATCTGTTAAAAAAATACTTCCTCTTTGAGAATAAACTTTTATGGAATTTTTTTAATATAGAATAACTATAATTAATAAGGAACATACTTGCATAAAGTGTGTATAAATATATTACAATAAGCATTGTGAACTAATCACTAATTATTAAAAATAATTTAGTAATAAATAATAATTGTAATTTTTTGATTAATTTTCATGTGTGGCCCTAAAAATAAATTCTAAAATAATTGATTTTGAAATAGTTCACGATCGACCGTTTGGCCACCCCTGAAATATTATATTTAGAATGTATATACACATAATATAATAATATATCTTTTTACAGTTTACACGCTTAAAGTTACTGTGGTCTTTTTTCCCATAACCCTCATGATGAATTGAATACCTACTTGCTGAATCATGAATCCGAAACCAATCGGTTATAAAAAATTATGATTTTCATAACAACACACTAACATATTTTATAAAATATTTACGTGTGTTCTGTATGTTATTTTTTTTATTAATTTTTATCTATCTTTCTTTTCAAAATACTTCAACGAAAAACTTGCATTGTGTTTCAACCATTTGAGACATATAAAAAATTACAATAATAATAATAATAATAATAACGCTACAGATAATTTAACAGGCAGGACGACCATACAGTATAGATGACCACATAGATGGTGAAGCGGGAAGGCGAAAAAATTCTCAATACATAATATAGTTTACGGTCCAATGGAAGTTTACGTGCAAGAGACGCTGATTTGAAAAAAAAAACATAACGCATATTCAATGAGGGAAAGTATTATTGTCTCCGTTTTACAACCCGCACAGTTTGTCACTTTGGTACAAATGTCGCTGACCGCTACTGTGACCACAAACACCAATTATAATTATTATTATTATTATTATCATTAATATTTCGGAGTGTTAAAATCGTTGGGCACAACCACAACTGTATGTGCATAGTAACTGTAGTATTAGTAAGTGTGCAATTTGAGGGCGATGCACGAGAAAAAAACAACGTACCACAGCCAGTTCTTCACTAGCGTAGGCAACATAACTGTCATACTAGTATTCACATTGTCGGTTGAACTACGACAAAAAAAAAAAAAACGTTAAAAAAAAAATTAAACGCACCTATAATATTATCGTGGTAATTATTATCTTTGAAAAAAAATATTAAGATAATAATTATAATTATTATTTGACAGACACATTGCAGAGTGTAATAATTATTATTATTATTTATTTTTTTTTTTTTACAAATCTGTTACTCATTCGAATAATAGGAAAAGTGTTTTTGATACATATTTGTACATATATACACTATACATCGGGTATCGGGTACATTTGCTTATCGAGTTGGTAAATCGTTAGTAAACAGGTTTTAAAAACTCTATAGATGGCTTATGGAGTATCAATAAATAGGTTTTTCATCCCGGCCATTGGTTAGTTGCTCCGTATACGGACATAATACCCTAAAAAGTATATAACAATATACTTAAGTTAAAAATAAGTAACAAAAAGCAGAAGAAACAATTTACCGAATACATTCGATTTAATACGATTTATAAATTCAACGAAAATCCTACAAGTCAACTCGTGTAGTTAAAACTCGAAATATGTCCATGGCCCATTTCTATCATAGAACACACTAAGCTATCAATTTGCATTTCATAAGATCTTTAAAATTTTAGAGTTTTAGAGTTATAAAGAGTCATTTACATACTCGTACATACAGAAATTTAAAATACTTTAAAATGATTAAATAATCAAAATTAACAATAACATAAGTAACTAAGCAAACGGATAAGAAAACTTTAAATTAACGATGCTCATAATATTATAATGCTTAAATATAATAATGTTTTAGTCTTTCCAAGTATCCAAAAACATAATTTATCTAATATTTAATTTAATAATTAGATTCTCAAATCTTTTAAATATATTCATAGTTGCTAATATTTTGTATTCTCGAATGAAACGTAAAAAAACATATATTTTTACGCTTTGATGACTAAAGTTGTAGTCGTAAAAATACAATGAAATTATATTGTTCTTTTCGTTAATATACACTTCAGTGCATAGCTTATTGAACTCAAGTGGCCTTGCTGTATAAAGTTAATATTACTGACATTTACAAACTGTTGACATATTAGATATCATTAATAATGTATCGTTGGCACAGATCAACAATAATTGCTGAGCTTTATATGGGTTGAAGATTTTTATTGTACCGATTTACAATACGAAATATATTATGCACCAATAGAAAACATATTAATATAATATTCCTTATTCCATGTATTATTCAAATAATATTTTAAGAACATCAATATTTCAAAAGGTATATTAAGGAATTGTTATAGAAAAATCTTAGTGTGGGAAACAGAGGTAAAATACCATTCTATACATGACGATAAAAATTTACAATCGTTATACTCGTAAATAATATATTCCTAACTATTTTACAGACAATTTATAAGAAAAAATGAAATTCCATAAGTTATTATGATCTACATTTTGTACATCATGCATGTTTATAACGTCAAATTACGGTATTTTAGTGTAAAGGAATAATAATAATAAAAAAAATACAACGATAAGCTTTAACAAAATTAAAGCGTTAAATTGAAATCAATGGTTAACGCACGAGCATGTGTATGTGTGAGATGGTCGGTACAAGAATTAAAAAATATTTTGATTGAAAAAATAAAATGTAATATATAATAAAACCCAATGTCATTGGGACAATCCAAGGACGGAGTTTTCGAGCGGAACACGTGGGTTTTTGTTCTGACCACGTCCTGGAGCCGACGTGTCTATATATTATTATATAGGTATATACTATATATATTACGATGCTGTACGTATAAAGGAAACATCTGAGTAAAACGAGCTTTAGTATTTGAGTTTTATTTTTTTCATCTTCTTTTTACGAGTTTGGAATGGATGGATTTCAGAGACGTCAGACCAAAGAAACCAATTTGTCTTGTCTCCAAAACAGATCGCAATAAACAAATTCTTTTTGCTGCAGCCGCGGCTGGCGGGTCGACGGTGTGCAAAACGCCCGGATTAAATTCCAACTCTTGAGACGAGTGAGATTTAATCGAGTACGGCATTAATGCAATAAATATATATATCGATGTACACGTATATATACATTGTTTTTTGCGTGAAAAATATTGCAAAGCTATAGCCATTCCACCATAGCTGAAGTATAGTACTCTCATCGAATCGTAAAAATAATCAATTTACCGTTTGTTAAACGACTATTTATCAAATATTTTACTGTTAAGATATAATAAAATATAATATTTCGATTACGCTTATTTTTTTAAATCTTCAAATTTTAACACATTTATACATATCACGTACCTACCTAAACGCACAAGTAAAATATACGTATGATATTATAATATGTTATAAATGTGACACTTTTTTAAAAATTTAATTAACGGGTGAGTTACGTACCGTGTTAAGATAAAAATAAATAAACATACTGTTGCCGTTAATTTATTATCTAACGTCGTACTCACACGTATTATTATTCAAATAAATAAAACAAAAAATAATCCGGACAGGATACACTGTGTGGATGTATGTATATATATTTACAACAGAGTCCGGGTATATTGATTAGCCCACCTCAGCGCAGGATATAAGCAGTGGTTTAAATAATGATCACCGTGTAATGCATTTCACTCTAAACGACAATGATCGTGAAACATATAATATTATTAGAGTACCTACAACATCGGGACGGAGATATCGTGTTTGTTGGAATTGAGAAATGACAGTGTACACGCGTTGGCAGTTGTCTTCGCACCGCAAAATTAAACGACACCGTAACAGGAAATTAAAATGTTGATTAATGTTTGTACACATATATTATAAATAAATACGCCGAACATGCCTAAACGACCGACGACATCGTTGCAATGTTGATACTTTTGAAAATGTAAAAACAGTTTGCAATCAATCGCTATTGAAGTATGTCGAAGTACTTCAAAAACAGTTAAATGCAAGGATATTATGTTTTATCGTATACCTAATACCTAATACTAATTTAAGACTAGAAATCATACAATACATTTCTACATATCATAATATTAAAATCAAATAGTTTGTTAGCCTACACATTTTAATATAATATGTATAAAGTGTATATCATTATTATAATATAAACATTATAAACGACGGAAAATAATGTTTATTACTATTGATATTTCTACAAGTATAACATTTCTAAATTGACTAAATTAAAAAAGAGACTTAATACCTATGTATATATTTATGAACATTATTGAGATTATAATATATACTACACAAACAAATGGTAATAACAAAATATTTTATTCTAGTTCACACATTATATAATAAATCTTATCAACTAAGTTATAAAGTCAGTAAAATACTTAATTACGAACTTAAAAATTAAATTTTTATACTTGAAATATACCTACCTATGCTATTTAAATAAATATATAATATAGTAAAACTACAAAATTAATTGAGTTTATTGTGATAACTGCTGATAATGAATTCAAATAACCAACATTTATTATTTGATTTTTTTTTAATAATATATCCCCTGTATTTATTCACTCTACTTCTTACTAAAAAACTAATATTATCTAACAATTAAGCTTATTGCTAAACGAATAATGATTATATTATGTAACATTTAATCTAAAGTAAATTAAATATCAAACAATAAATCAATTTTAAAAAGTAACACATTTATTATCACTGATATCAGTTAGCTACAACTTAGTATATAAATCATAAAAGTTTAAAAAAATTAAATTAAAGTAAGTAAACAAAGATGAAAAAATGATTGTTAATGAAACTGACTAGTAAAAAAAAAAAAAAATATGAAGTTTATATAGTTGAAGATTTTGACTGAGAAATACGCCTTGGATCATTAGAACAGACAAAGAATATCATAATAATAGAGATAGGTACTTCACATCTAAAAATATCGATCACGTTCAAGAGGACCAGTTTGGTTATTAAAATAAACTGTAAGAGAGTTTAAAAAACTAATAAACGTTGATAAAAAAAATTGTGTAGAAATAATTATGTGGACTTAAGTTTTCTGTAATAAATCATTAAACATAGCGGGAAAATAATACAAAACGAATAATGTTACATCTATACAGGGTGATTATTTTAATAGTTTTACTCAAAAATATTAATGTTATTTAAAACATGTATTTTGCATAATTTGAAATCATTCCAAAACAAGAATATTAAAAAAAAATTATATTTTATTTCTATTAATTGTCATTACTTTTTTTTCAATTTTTCCTTTTTTTGAACAACAATCATTTTTAATTTCAAGTTCCGAAACAAATTTTTTTTTTTTTTTTGAAAATGTTGATACAAGAAAATAAAATAATGAAAGAGCAATCCATTATTCAATTATAAATATTTAAAATTTATATGAGGTTAATAGTGAACATTCACTGTAAACCAGTATTTCCCGACGTATTATTTATTATAGAGATTGTACTACCTCACATACTTATCTAAACTTTAGTTTATTAAACTCATTAAATTTTAAATTCAAAATCCAAAATCTAATATTTATAATATAATATTATATACATACTAATACAACATGAACAATAATTTCTCCTGCTTTAAAATCTGAAATTAAAATTATATTTTGTGCGGACTATGGTTCAAAAAAGTAAAAATTACTTCAGTAAAAATATAGTTCATTTTTGTACATGTTATTCTGTAATAATTCCAAATAATGTAAAACAAAGTTTTGTTCATAATTTTGTAAAATATTTACAATTAAAGTGTTAAAAGAATCGTACTGTATAATTTTACATTTACCATTATATTTTGAGTTTTTTTATAAGTATTAAAAGGAATTTTAATCCTGCGATTTTAACAAAGTAAATCGTTTGACATACACAAAGCATCAAGCTCACAATTGTTTAATTTTAAACTCATAAAAGAAGCCTGGCAGAGTATTATATAAATACAAATAAAAATATCATATACAGGCACAGTTTATAAAATTATTATTATTTAAATTTATTACCATTTACTCGAATAGGAAAGAAAATTATTTTACGTTACGCTATTACGTTGTTACCAACTACTTACGAGATAATACAATATTAATTATTTAATCTTAAATTAAAATATTTTTAACATTAAATATAGTTGTTAACATTTATTATAATTAATATTATATTGAAATATAATTTACAAATTTTATTTTATTTCGGTTCAGTACGTAAACTATTAATTAACATAATTTAGTTTAACAATCGTAGTTGACGTTATTTTCATAACTCTACTCGTGTTTATATATAAATATATTATAAATTACACATGTAAATGAATTAACAAAAAAAAACAAAGCGATTTTTATACTTTAACTGACCAAGATAAAATTTAAAATTAAAACCAAAGTATGATAAATACTTGATGCTGTAAATGTGTGATACAAAATATATTTTAATATTATGTGTAAAGAGTTATGGTTTATGATCAACATGTGGTAACCAAATTGTAACTAGGAAAGGAAGTAAAACTATTAACGAGTTTAACGTAAATCACAGTTAATCACAATCACTAATTACTAATAATAATTAGTGCTAAACGTTATTTTATGAACGATTTTCAGATTTTTGTATGCATTGAGAGGCTTATAAGTTTTAATCAATAATATTTTTTTAATTATTCGATCTGAAATTTATTCGCTTTGAATTGAAATCAATAAAATTTCCGTTATACTCATATGATTATATAAATTACATTATATATACATTCTATATTTTTTTTTATTCAAGTAACAAACATAGTGTGTAAATTACTAAACGGTTTTAAAACAACGATTATTATTTTATTAATAAAGTTATTATAACGTATTTACTATTATAATGCTCATACCTCATTCATTAATAATTATTTAGGGCATACAATAAATTTGAACGACTGGTTCGATAGTCATAACTCATTATACGAAATCTTTTTAACTAATTCTTCGAACTTCTGGCTACCTACTGCTAAATTATCGGTTATTTGAAATAATAAATTATACTAAAATAATAAAATATACATTACATATGAATATATTATGATATATATGTATATATATATTTAGATTTAATTTTTATTAAATATATAAATTTAAAATGTCTCAAGTCAGATATGAAATAATATTTTAGCGAAATTATTATAACTATAACCATAAATCAAATTTTATATTTTTCTGGCACCTGTGAAAAATTAATAGGTAGGTTTATATAATATTTAATGCTATAGAATTATTTGAAACAACTAATAAATGTGAAAAAATAAAAAATAAACTGAAAAAAAACATCATACAATTTAGGTAACGTCTAAAATTATATTATACTTGATTGCATGAACATATTATACAAAAATAATGCAAATCATAATATTTATACGTCAATTATAATTCATATTTCCAATGAAAAGAAACAATATTCCTATAATCGTGTAATGTGTAGGTGATATACGTAATAATTTATATAAATAAATATTTATATAAAATGTAAAATAAAATTTTAAATTGTAATTTTCATAAACTATATTTAAAGATAAATTATAGAAAGAAAGTTTTCAAAATATGTTTAATGTAAAATTTACATATTATAAACAATTGGTAATTTTTCTCAGAAAAAATACTGTAATTTCCGTGATATGAGTAAAATTTAAATAATAAGAAATAATATCCTTTAATTAATGAATATTCCAGAATAAAAATGCATTGTTTTTTATAATACACTATTTTGAAAAATTCTTAATTTATGAAACATATTTATACTAAATTTAATGTACTTCGCAAATCGTAAAATATATAACATGATATATATATATATTATATATATACATATATTAAATTGTACACGAGTCACGTTTTTAACCATTTGATTTCCAACATAATCGGTTCTATAGTCATACATTTTGACAGTGACGTTTTAACGGTGTGTTATAATAATTACGTGAAATTACAGTTATTGTTAATTTTTTTTCAATTTTGTTTATTTTTCATGTCCAAAAATTCGTCTACAGAACGAATTGAACACAACAATAATATCTGACCACCAACAACTGTGACTGACATTGAACGATAAACCGTATAAAAAAAAATAATAATAATAATAAAACGTCGTTCTGTCTATAACATCGATTAGTGTACGCCGTTGTAACCCGTGTATATGTTTACTATCGTGAAACATTTGAATAGGAACTTGATTCAAGGAGTCACTTGAACGATGTTTGCAGTGGTGAGTCGACAACTACTATACTTGACGCGTTGCTGCAATATATTTATACAATATACAATATATGGGTATGTAACTATAAAGTTTTGGAATCCAATAGCGTTGGAGCAGAGAAGAACATCGCGTTGAATTAAACACACACATAATCGTGCATTCAATAGTAGATATTTATATATATATAAGCATATACGTACATGACGAGGGGCAATAACGATTTATTTCAAAACGGCTGTATGAGTATAAAACGGGAGTGAAGTATCGGGGATAAAAGTTTGTTTTTGTGCTTCTTTTTTTAAATATTACTTGTAAACGTGGGAGGTACCTAAAGTATTATAAATACATAACACTCGTTTTCGTTTCAGTTTTGTGAAAATTTAATAAATAATAATAATTTGTAACTATACAAATATAAATAAATTTATCAAAAGCTTAATTAAAATAATTACATTGCTTTTGATGTTCCGGCATAAAACGGTTTGTGCACACAAATTAAAATTAAGTTACTCTGTTATAAAATAATTATTATTTATTTAGATAGGTAGTTTTAATTGTTGGCAGAAAGTGTTAAACAATTTTTTACATGTTATAAAGGACAACGTCTGCAAATAACAAAACAAATTCTAAACCATTACATTTGATTCATAGAAAACTTAAAATTGTATTGAAAAAGAATGTTATTCACTTGAGATTATGTTCACAAATCTATGGCTCGTGTTCTATAAGTAAGAAATGCCTATATATATATTAATATATTAAACTATGATCAGAGTTTATTCAAATTACAATCAATTATAATGAATTGTTATGGTGTTTAACAAAAATTTGGTATAAACTTTTATCGACGTGATGCAGCGCTTCCAAAAAGCGCGTTTGGTTAAACGACTATAACAACACAGTATGATGATTACAATGTACCTACCTACGTTCTAAATTTTATTATTATTATGTTAATTGTTGGACATTCAACGACAGTCATAAAAATAATAATATGTACATCATATACTATTTTGGGGCCCGAAACGGGGTTATAATAACGGGCAGTTCTATCTAAGGTATCAATCTCTCGGCACTGGTGCTGCAGTGTTGTCCACCTCTGCGCGAGACGGGATCGAGATTTGAGGTAGGTATTATATTATAGGCATATCACCTAGTGCGCATTCAGGCTTCCCACGGGGTCGCGTCACATTGGAGTACTATATAATATACTCAGAATATATATTTATAACACGCATACATCTTATGTATAAGTACAACTGTCAAATAATAACCATATAACCATGTACAAAACCATATATTATACTGGACAACGTGGCTAATGTCTATGACTACACATGAACTGCGGTGGTGCAGCTTTATAGTCACTTTTCGAATTTTACCGATCAAATCTTACATACCTACAACCTAGAAAAGCCTCGTGCGTATTGCAAACACGATCACGTATACAGCCTTCAGATAGAAAGAGTAAGCCACCAAATGTACAAAATAATAAGATTAATACAATATAACACTTATGGTTATAAGTTTATAACTCTGTAAGACAGATTATATTTGTCGTATGCCATAAAATCGATAACTTCTGAATCAATCAGAGCGATTTTGTGAAGTATCTGTGACTGATGCTCGCTAGTATATTGATTATGTGGTTTATCACAATAAATTGATCGATATGGAGAAAAATATCGCGATGAAATCGAGTCAAATAGAAATTAATTCAAATTGAATTACATTTTATCAAACGGTACAAAACTCAATAGGTAATCTAATAGAATTTATAAAGAACTTTTTTCATATGCTTATGCTAAAAAAATACTGTCGTAATAAATCTAAAATAATAGTAAAAAAAATCCAGACTGGAAACCACTAATTGATACGACCACCAAACGAACAGTTATGAAGCGCAAATTCAAGCTCACAAGCTTGAATCAATAATCCTCTCTCTGTGTATCGTATGTTATTTTATTGCAACGAAACCTATAAATGGTTAAACTCGTCACAGACACAATCGTCGCATCCCGATGTTATAATAGCTGCCGGAAACATATATAATGCGATACTGCGAACGATCAAATATAGCTCGTCCGCAAATGACTATCGATTTGTACAGGTTTTGGTTCATTTTATGCCCAGGGCGTACGTGCGAGTGTCTGAAGATGCATGATACGCAGGTTCCTATACATACATATAATAATATTCGGTACATCTTCGTGAGCGATTCTGCGCGGTGTTTGTGACGTTGGCGTCAAAGAGCTTGTCCAGTTTCGGCGTGTACACATACGCACGTAACATATAGGACGTATACTGGTTTTACACAAACATCACACACACACACACTTATATTATATACACCTTAACCACGCGGTGAACGCGCGAGGGACGACTACTTCTGCTGCAGCAGCAGCATCCGCCGGCGCGAGCATTTGCAAACAATGACTTGTACGACTACAACAGGCGTCTGTCAAATTTATTAGGCGTTTCTAGGACAAAGGACGACGCGAAACGCGGACGAGATGTAAAATAAAAATAAAAAATCCGCACGGACTCACCGCGGGCGGAGGGAATAAGCGGTTTTCCAACCGGTTGTGACGGGGGGCGACGATCCTAGAGACACGCCGAAATACCAAAGCTGACAAACAGACTAATGGAATATGTATTAGCTGTTCTGGAACAATGGTTCGGGATCGGGTAAACAACGGTATCGACGAACGTCCCATGATTTCGCTTTATTGTTGTTGTTTTTTTTTTTCACTAGCCAAAATTTTGGATCATTATTGAAGTGAGATTTGGGCAGCGGGTAACCGTATACAAAAAAACCCCACGCAAAGTATCAGAAATTTAAATACAAGAAACAAGGTAACAATTCCGCTACGCCGTAATATGACCTTTGAGACCATTTTTTTCCGCAATATATCCTAACAAAATTTATTCTGTAACGTATTTTGAGGTACTTACAACTATATACAACATGTATCATGCATGTAATATGTATATTTTGTGTTCATACATTATATACACTACACATGTGCATACATATGTACCAGCTCAATAACATACAATAATATATTATTGAATATTTAAGAGGTGAAACCATTTATATTATATATTATACATTTTGAACATCAAACAGCCGAAACAATTGTTTGGAGCAGTACATTTAGGCACTTCAGGACAATAAAATACGAAAATAAGTTATACAGAAATAAAACGAATTGAAATATGTTACTGACAACTTCTTGCTTTTAAACCGGATAAAACGAGTTGAAATAAGTTTTAACAACTTATCCTATATGTGTAATTGAAGCGTATCGGGTATAATAATTGAACAACCCAGAAGTCTAAGAAGTTTTACGGAAAAAGTTTAAAAATCTAATTGTAATTTTAAAATAACTTAAATAAGAAAACAGCTTGGTGTTTCGAGTTTCAATATAAATATTAAATAAGAAAATATGCAGTTATAAACTTATGAGCGAGTTGAAAATTAATTTAATGGCAATCATTTTTGACCACAAAATGTGGGTTTTTGTATATTTTAATTAAAATCTATAATTATTTCGTAACATATAATGTCTTAATTTGTTTAAAAAGTATCCAGGTTATAGTTACTAGTATTTTTTTAGTAAAATCAACTTTTAAAAAATACATACTCTTTTAAAACTAATTTTTCTAACTTATGGTGATACTTATAATTGTTCACTGCATTTATGCGACCAGTGAATATAAATCTACTCACGCATTCACAAAAGCGGAATAATAGAAAATAGTTTTGTAAAATAATGTTAAATAAAAACTGGTATTACAGCATAAAATCAAAATGTCAAAAAACGTTTGAAACAGTATATTTTATACATTGTTAAGACTGATCGTCTGAAATATTTCAACGGAGTGTTCGTACTGGAAACTATCGCAAAGCACAGCAATAATAAATTGTTGGCACAGTGCATTATTATTATCATATAAGAATTACCTACCCATATTATAATAATACTACTTTACAAGCCATCGTACATAGGAATAATAAGATTTCTGTTGCAAACTGACTGCACGTGGCGACGTTTTACCGGGTATCAAATCGCTGCATACAGCTACGTTAATAATCACCTCCTATATGGTTATATAATATAATTATATGTGTCGTTAACGCGACCTACGCTAAACCCTGCAGTACAAATGAAACGCAATTAATTTCGATATGCGCACGATGAAAACTTACGGTTAAAATGAAATTAAAAATAATAGGTTCACTTTTGGATATTTTTTTGTATGCGTATCGCACCAACTACGACATCAGCCAATATCGTATTATTATATACGAATACCTAGTAATCAGCAGTACAGAATAATAGTTAAGATATCTCGTAGTTACGTTCCGATGCGTTTGATGCGTCATGCGTATATAAAATGCATTTCGGTCGGTAGTTTTATAGATGGAATTTGAGATTTTTAGGAGCCGACGTAGTGCCCAAAAAATCCTCGGACATTAGCTACCGAATATAATAATATGGTATAGTAATATGGAATGAGGTTGTCGTGGGATTGTTACTATCTCTGCAGATTGGTAGAGCGGTTACACAAAATTCTCGGACAAAACAACGTCGTCAATGTCCTATCTGTATAAATCACCAGAAAACTATTTGCCCGCACGTTTCGAAAGTCTTACTCGACAATTGTTAAACCGTTATTACACATTATAAGACATTATATTGTAATATTGTATTACACGAGGTAGGTACCTAACCTATAGCCAATCTATATAAGTACAATAAGTACATATAATAATAAATCATTTTTTTCTTTTTTTATTTATCTTATATAGACTTGAAAACTACTGAAATATTATTAATACAAGTTTTTGTCTGTAGATTCCTTGAAACTCTGAGAGGGTTTGTAACTCCGTTTCTCAACCAATGTAGGTCGCTATACCGTCTTTTAATAATATTAAAATCATAACTGCGTATTCGTTCATTTCTACTTGTCATTGGTTAGGTACACGCAAGAAAAAAATTACTTATTACTATTCGCTGCAGGTGGATTGCTCATCTCGTTATTATTTATCATCAGACAACTTCGAGTAATACAGCTACGCATAGTAAAACATGAACCAATAAAAATCGATGGACCTATTGCGCGCGTCATGTTTGAGAATACTGTATTTTTTAATTTGCATGCGGTTTGTATTTAGTTTGTTTCAATTTTACAGATTCTTATCAATAATTAAATGATGATATTAATACCTATATTTTTAGAATATATAAGTAATATAATATTGATTGACACGCGATATCAAATCAATATGAAAACTTGAAAGTCATCTCGAAACTGATTTCGTTATCGTATAATAATAATTACATACAGAAATTATACTTGCAGGTATTTTCACGGTTTTTTTTTTAAACTATTTTTTTCCTGAAAGTTAGGTAGGTAGGTATCTGTGTATGCGCAAACTCTTTTCTACCTCCAGACCGCCGACAACCGTGATGTGTGTGTGCGCTGCTCCGGTGTAATAATTGCAAGGTGCAGACGACACGTTATGTACGTAAACCGCTGTCACGTATATGCCGCGGCGTGTGTGTCGGCGACGGCGGACCTTGGAACGTATTATTATTATTATGATAAAGCATTCTATACCGACGGCCATAATGTTGTACGGACTTCTAACACTATACATACTATAGCTGTATACGCGCGTATTATAATAAATAAGTACGCCGCTCGTACTCCGAGTCGCAGGCGATTTACGACGGTCGCAGCGTCCGGGCAAACCGCTTTCGATTAAAATATTATAATATTATATCATTATATGTATATCGCACACAATGAATATTATAGGTAGTAGCCGGTTGCGGTGTGAAATAAGCGATTACGAGTAAAGAGAGACAGACGGACACCGAGCAGGACTACGCCCAGCATTGTCGGACACGTGCGCGTTCGTGTCAACGTTGTAATATCATGCTGCAGCGAGGCGGTCGAGCGTGTTGTATTAATGATAATAATAATATTGTCACCTAGCTTTTACCCCATAAAAACGACGTGTCTCCTCCAATAATACTGTTGGTTGTACTTGATGTTATAAATATTTTATTCTTCCGTTCATTAAAAGCATACGAAAAGAAAAACGGCAAACGGCTAACCGTTTGCGAAATGTACACATCATATACGGTGCGCTTGTAATAGGTACATTGTGTTCCGTCAAACCACTAGTCGATTCTATGCCGTAAGTGCGTATATATAACATAATAATTAATTTAGTATGCATAGAATACGCGTACCAAAACTCATTGATATCATGTTCAATAATGCATTATTATATATACACATATAAGCTCCCACGCGATAGGTAGGTAGGTCGACGGTTTATTTGCGAGGCCCTCCTCTTGCGCTTGATTACAATTTCTGAATTTCTGAATATTTATAATACAGTATCGCGGGATATAGTAATATAGGTTTAAACGCAGTACGCACCGAAGTAACCATCTACAGGAAATCTTATAGCTGCACCGAAAACTGTTTTATCCCATTAGAGCCCATGGAATATACGACCGGGACGCTTATAATCCATATGAAACTGAATAAACCGAACCAAAATTAATCAGGATAAGACCTCACCGGGAAATCTCACAATGAATTTAATTAAGCACCGCAATTGAAGTCAGCATCTCAGAGTTCAGACATGTTTGTTCTTAAGAGGATTTTTTTTTTATTTTAAATAAGTCCAATTTTTTTTTTAATTCGATCGCTTTTGTCGCTGTGAAGTTAAAGCTGAATGACAATATTCAAGATTTCAATCTAATATAATAACTAGTAATAAAATACAGACATATTTATTTTACGATCGAAATAAATGTATAATACTATTATTTATATAACTTGTATAAATTAAGTTTTAATCGAAGAAAGGACGTATAGTTAGATGTACATTTTACATTCATAAAATATTTATTTTTTTAAGAGTTAAAATAGTTATGTTAAAAATACCGGTATAATATCCTGAATCGTCAATAAACCTTAAATTCTGGTTCAAATAACGAAACTGAAACCAAAACATTAATTTTTTTTATCTTAAATCGAAACCATTATGGTTCTAGTACCTGCAGGTATTTTAAATAAATTGGTGTAAAATATTAATATGTTATAGTTATATTTATTTATATTTTCTAAATCAACCCGATTTACGATTAAACGCGATTGCTCTCGGGCATAAAAATAGAATAGAATATATTATTGTATCTGAGCAGTTTAGAAAACTAGGTTTATTCAATTTTAATCGGAAATTTCGATTCTGGCGAATTGGGCGGCGTTTCATTGGACCAAAATAATCGTCCGACTGTCAACTGTACGATTTATGATGTACACAGTTTTTCTTTCATCATGTGTCTCTTTTATTTGGAAGCGGCGACAAATATAAAAGAATGGTAAACGAATTTTCGTCTGTCGGCAATACCTCGTTCTGGTGGTGGTCCAATGTACTTAATAGCAACAATAAAGATTCTGATAAGTACATAAAAAATAAATCCTATTACTTTTTATTTATTTTTAAAACATCTTCACAAACTTAATAGTACTAAACACGTTCACTAGAAATGTTCATGGTTTCAAGTATACATATATTTATAAGATATTCATATTATATTAGTATGGTAAATCAAATTTAATGATGTTTTGATTATCTAACGCGTTAATTGCCCGTAAGACCGATAAAATAATTAATAATTATACAATTATCTACTTTCCCACGGAAATTTGAAGACTCAATAGTATAAGCTTAAATATAGTGCGATTGTAAGTTAATATTATCACGATCTCATCAATATTTTTGTATGGTGGGAATTCGTTTGATTCGAAATACTAACAATATGCCGTTGTAATATTGAAAAAAAAAAACAACAACGATATTATATAAAATATATACTGCTGGATACATCACAAGATAAACAAATTACACTATTATAATGTGTCATCAGTGTTAAAATCGCGACGCGCCCTTATAATAGACCGTACATAGTAGTAGATGATAGTAATGACAACAATGAGTATCGAGTGACGGCGACTTAGGGTCTCTGATACAATATAATATGTCAATTTATATTCGATCTCGCACAGTGATAGTAGTACAAAAATGACGACGGTGCGCATTGTACCGTATTGATTTTGTTTTTGGTTTTATTATTATTATTATTACTAAAAGAATAACCCGTGTGTAAACTTCTGATGAAGCAGAGCGTTACGTAAAGTGATACAGTTTAAAATACGACACAATATTAATACAATAACACATAGTTTTGGTTATTAGTTACACCATGAATCATAATAATATAATATGATGGTTACATTCAAGAGACGGAGACAACGACATTCAGACTTCAAAGTAGCGTTTTATATTATTATATTATATTATATATATTATAAATAAATTGCATTATGCATAATATAATAACATTATTATTTTATATGACTGTAGTGTTCGAGGAGAGGGGACGAAAAAAACATCATAGAGCACGTCAACGACCTTATCTCGAGGGTCGCACACACGCCTGCACCGCCGCCGCAATATTCCATTAGTATCAATCAGAATAGCGTATGTACAGTACACAGACGTATAGATGTACCTGCTCACTGACCGAGGAAACAATTATTATTATTATCGGTTTACCCTTACACACCGGGGTCACAACCCCGAGAAGTAGTCGTCGTCGGTATATAAGGAGAAGTGACGCGCGTGTATGTATAATATCATGCTATATATTATATTATACGTACCTCATCGTGTACACGACAACGACAGATATCTCTCGCTCACACAATCGAATCGCTCGTCGAATCGCCACTCTATCGGCGGCGGCGGTTTCGGTATACCTCTACGCAGTAGAACAATGGAGAACCAATACTCCTCTATACGCTATTATAATACGCATCTGTACATAAGAATTATGTATTATAATAACAATAACATATATAATACATAGTACATGGGTACTCGGGTTGTTAATATAATAATAATATTACGCGAGTGCGACGACTAGCGCACAAATACAATATATAATAATAATATTATAATGTGATATTATTAAGTCCATAACGCTCGCGTAGTACTTACAAACAGAGTTTTTTATTTTATTTTTTTTTTTTTATACATAAACTCTCATCGCGCGCCGGGCGTCGTCCATTAATCAAGTTGGCGTAGCCGATTGATGTGGAGAGAATCGATTTGTTTAATGTCCCGCTGGTTAACTTGTCTATCCGCCGTCGCCGACGATGTGGGCGCACATTTGCACCTCTTCGGTCGGTTGAGAATTATTATTATTATTGTTATTATTATTATTATTATTATTATTATTATATCCAGTCTGTCACGTCCCGTGTAAATGGGTTATTTATCGCTCAAAGTACGGAAAAAAACCAACTCGATCGGGTTGTTGGTATATTATTATTACTGTTGTTGTCGGAGTTGTATTATTATATCGTCTTCGCCAGCCATCGGGCATTCGGGCACGATGTGATATAATTCTTTTTATATTTATATATTTTTTTTTTATTTACATCGGAAAAATTACAAACTACAAGGGGGGTAGTGCGACGACACTGTATATATACTATTCGACGAGATGCTTATCTGAGACCATATTATATTGTATATATGCATTATGTAGGTATATTGTATATGTAAAATGTATACTTTGTATATCTAGCCGAAACACAAGGAATAGGTAGGTTATAGATATATCACATACATTATGTACCTATATTAAAACGATTTGTTCACAAATAAAAGATTCTACGGAATGATATCTAGTTTAACATATTTTTATAATCTGGAATTCTTAACAAAATATGTAATAATTTAAAAATATGATTTAAACATATTTTTATTTTTGGAATAAAATACAAAACATGTAATTGATATTTTGTAGCTTGTGAGTATACCTAATATTATGTATCTTAATTTGTGTGATTCATAAATGTAAATGTATACTTCGTAAAATATTATAATATTATAATATGTAATGTGAAGAATTGCTGTACAAAGATATCAAACACAAAATATAATATTATGTCTGTATGATTGTATGAAGTTATCAAAATAAATATTATTTAAGTATAGATTAAAATTATAAAAAAATAAATACTATTTTATTATAAAAAAGCGTATATTTTATACGAGATTAAAAGTAATATATTTTCACTAAATTAAATTTTGATCATTTAAAACATGGAATACAATAGTTTTGAACTTTTTTCAATATATGGGTTTTAATGTTGTTTCCATTAAGCATCCTTGAGTGTTTTTTTTTTTTTTTTGAGTCAGCAATAGTAAGAGATAATTGTTAGATAAATTATCCACAAAAGCCATAGTAATTCTGATTTCTGTGTTAAACTTACACGGTCAGCAACTAATAAAAAATTCATTACAAAAATTAAAAATAAACTGAGAAATTCAAAATATATAAGTACCACCTACTCGTATGTTAAACTTCGAATCATTAAAAATAGTTAAATTTTTTAACGGAAAATTATTGAGCACTCCAAAAGGGTTTTCTTTCCAAGTTTCCAACCAAATTAAAGTAAAAACCACAATACATTCAATATACATAATTTAATAATCTTATAAATCTTATATAATATAGGTAGTACTTCTCATTTTAATTAAAATATCTATAGTAAAAGTAGACAATTTTTAAACAAAATAGTTTCAACAATTTTAACTATTATGCGGCTGATAATTTGGTAGACATATCATATAGATAGAAAATTAATCTTAAAATAAAAAAAAAGTTCTAAATATACACACAAACTACCTATGTAGGTAATTCTTTCATCAAGTAATATTCAATATCTCAAAAAGTATTGCAATTTTTAAATTTTTAAATTTTTTTGAATAGTTTACAACAAAACTGAGGTACTATTATTATAAGTGAAAGTATTTAGAATTAAGCTATATTCATTTATTTATACTGTTAAATATATTTAAAAATCTAAATGTGGGTAAATACATAAGCATTATTGTAATACGCAATTTATATAAATATAATTATATACAAATTTTTACAAATTTGCATACATAATTGAAAATAAAAATGTAACACTATAAAAACAACTGTATAGTGTATATATTCGCGAGTCGAGGTATCATACCATATAGTCAAATCGATACAAGTCGTGCACGCTTTGGGAAAAATCATCGAACGGAAACCACTATCCTGCAGACTTGCCACGTGGAATAATAATAAAAAATGACCAACATAATGCGGTTGACAGTCGCTGAGAGAGCGGGTCGGGAGAAAAATGATTTAAATAGAGATTAATTTAATATTCAATGAGTTTTAACAGTGGCGAATTTAATGCAGCCATAAAGTGTGCGAGTGTAAAGTGTTTTCATTTATACACGTAGTATATACGATATTATATATTATATACATGCACAACGTGTATAAGCTGCGCCGCTGACTGAGGAGGAAAAAATGTTAATGAACTGGAAATTATTTTGAAAAAAAAGGGTTTCATACAGTTTGTGTATACACACAAAACCATAATATATAATTTACATAAATCGGTGGGGGTAAATACCATAAAGAACTCGCTGGGCCGTTGTTGCTATAAGGGTTTTTTTTTTTTTTTTTGGATATACGTTTTTAATATACACCGCGGTGTGCATGGGGCGATATAATATCGGGGCTGTCGTACAGTTCGATAAATTTGTTATTTACAACGGCGATGTGCGTTAGGGACACAAGGTCTATACACACACTATTTTTTTTTCGAATTAATTTTTATGTATACGTAAATACAAACTACGTATATATTACGTATATTATGTTATATGTAGAAACACAGTGATATGCAAGGAGGAATAAAGAAAGATAAAACACAACGATGGTATAAGACTAAAGAAAACAAGGACATTGATAAATTATCAGGGGGGTTGTAAAACATCCGATAGGCATCTACGGGCGACCATGGCATTTTCGGCAGGTGGGGAAGGGGTACAATAAAGTTTTGGATGTCGTATTATTCTTGTACATAGGTAAAATATACGAACGCACATAGTACGTCAGGTAAGCGTGCGACCGACGGTTAATTTCCATTTTTATGATAGTTTACAGCTGAAACCATATTATTATTATTATTATACTATATAAGGTATAGTAAGGGTGCCCGTATTTTGATGGTATAAAGCTGAAGTGGATAAAAATTATTTAAATTTTGTATTCTCCAAAAACACACACATTTGAAAACGTTTCATAATTACACGTAAATGTTACACCCCAGATGACTTGTACAATTGCTCATTTTATAAAATGGACACTAATTATTACAAAATACGACCTTACCGTAAGGATTTTTATCGTAAAAACAATTTTTAAAATACACGCTGAGTAAATATATTTGTCCCACTGCAAGGGGAATTGGATACCAATAACGGCAATAACACTTACTATAGGTGTAAGAATATGGAAAAGTTCCAGAAATTCGTTTTCAAGACGGAAGATAGTACGATTATAAGCGGTTTCGTAAATATTATACTGTGGCTTTTAAATTGAATAAAGATAATTTTTTTAGATATTTATAAAATATATACTTTCCGAGTAATAATATATCGGTTGAACGCGTTGAATTATGTTAATATTATTTTTGAAATTTACTTACAAATGACTATACAGCATTCAATAGTGATAATGTAATATTATTATGTCTATTTAAATTTCTCGAAATTACGTTTGTTTTAAATTCAGAATATTTTTACAGTTTTCTTCACGTGACTGGCTGTATAGTTCAAACTTATTAAAAAAAAAAATAATGAAATTAATACGCATATTCAAGAGTTTAATGAACGTAATGAATGTTCATATTCATATATTATGAATACTCCGGAAATGACTATTCTTAAACTGAAAATTTTGTTCATCATAAACTTATGATTTTATAAGTTATTCATGATCTAATAATATATTTGATCTGATTAATAATATTTTTGATTACCTACATGATATAATTTAAGCATTATAAAAGACTAAAAAGACTTTGCACACACGATATTTAAATACAAATTACACATATAATTAGCAGATTAATGATATTATTTTTTTAAATTTTAAATTATAGTAGGGAATATTTTTTTTTTCAGAACATAATAAAATAAAATACTGCAATACCGTATAGTTCTACTGTAATAATTAACTGTTTTTTTGTTAATTTTTACAGTTGATAGGATTCGATTTCTATTAGTATTATCGAATAACTATAACAACGGTAAAACAAAGATAACGCTGAATTTTACGTTGTTTAAAAATCTGATTTCTTTATTTATTACAGGATGTACTTAGTCATCCAGTAAAATTAAAATATAATTCACGCACGAAATAGTTTTTACACAAAATATTGTTATCATGCAGCAGCTAATAATAATAATGATTATAAAACTAATAAACATAGCAGGATAGAAGTTATATTATTTTATTATTTTGAAAACATATTTAAATATATTTTTAAAAATTGTTAAATAGTTGATCTTTTTAAACATTTCTTTGAAGAATTAAATTTGTTTCACATTCAATTTGAGGTCACTTTTTTAGAATTATTTTTATAGTAAGTATAAACAATACAACAACTCAAAATGAAAATATGGAAAAAAATAAAAATGATTATGAACAGTGTTACAGATATCAAACTTCTGTATACGCCTTAAAAACTTTCAGAACGATAAATTATATTATAATCGCTGAGAATGAATTCGGGGCAATTGATACCGAATAGCGAGAATAGAGCAATGCACTTCCAAACCTAACCTAATCAAAAACCCTAAAATATGTGCGTTATTCAACTATTATTTTTGTGCATTATATATATTTATTACTCGCACATGTATTGCGATCAGCCAACTCGTGGGGATGACGGAGCAAAAAAAGCAAAATATTCTAGTCCGGCAATACTACGGCTATATACACGCACGGTCAGGGAAGTGCACAGCCACCGCCGCCGCCGTGGGGCGACTATCGGTCCTAAATGATAAAGTACCTACAGCTCTTCGCAGCAACAACAGCAGCCGTCGCACGGTCGTCTTCTTATCGTTATTATTTTATTTTTATTCGTTTGCCGGCCGACTACGATGAGATCGTCCTACGGATAATTATCATTATTTCAACCGCACCGTATTCGAAGGAACAAAAGGGTATACTATATTATATACGCGCTATCTCAACCACAGCGGAGTATATTATTATTATCGTCATCGGCTCGTATAGACTTATACAATATATTTTGCGGACTAAACAACGTCATGGCTGCCGCCGCAGATGACAGTGCGTATTCGATCTCTATATAAACGATGTAATACGCTCATTATTGTTTTTGTTTTTAATCGACCGCGGCGACCGTACGCCGCTAGTCATTTTTAGGGGTCGATCTCAGTAATGGGGTGCCACATGCAGACTATAATAATATTTCTTATAATATATTATATGTAAATTGTAAATACACCCGATCTCAAATTTCTTTGGGTTATCGCTTATATACAGGACGATTAAGCAAGCTTAATATATTCGCCCATAATTTTTACTTCAATAATAATAATAGTTGATTAAAATTATCATTTTCAGTAATTTTTAACTAAACTTTATTTTAAAATGATTGAGATTTATTTTCAGTACTTATAATAATGATGAGGTGTCGTGAGCCGATACAGACTACAGTTTAACAAACGATACGCTCTTTATTAAAAAAAAAAAAATGATATAAGTTAATTGATAGATAAATACCAAAAAAGTGAAAGAGAAGAATGCTTGGCGAATCACCCTGTATAATATTATACATACTTTAATAAATATCGCATAATAATTTCGTCATCACCATCCCTGCTACCACGCCGCTTCAGTAATGATCAATCGCATCGTAGGCCATAGTCGTAAGGACAAGAACAACAGAATAACCAGTATATAGTTATTATATAGTACATTAATGTATATATATAAATACATTAAATAGGAACACTGCGAGGGGGAAGAAAAAAAATAACATTCGAGAATAGTAGATAATGTCCTACGACTAATGTTTTCGTAAACAAAGACAGATCATCCTATGCGCAGTACGATGTTAGTATATATGTATACAAAAAAAACATATACAAAAATAAACTACGTCGACAACTTGTTATACTTAAAATGAAATTTATTTACACTCAACGAGAAAATGACCAAAAAATGAAAAAATAACAATCGTTAAACAACCGCGGACAATAAATATACACTATCTGTACACATTATTACGTAAACGTGTATTCTTCTAATCGTCGTCCAATTTGTTAAATTACTATATTATTAGTATTATTATTATTATTATTCTCAAGAACGAACGCAACAGAAATAATTGGGCTTAACGATTTTTCAATCAACGCGAACCACATCAATAATTTATCGTCGATATAATACAATATATACCTAAATACATGTATATATATAACTAATTAATATATAGTTATAATTATTATTCAGTGACTAGACGCAAAAATATCGTTAGTACCTATTAATACAGCTATGATTGATGTATTAGAAACAAGTTTCTATGAGGTGAATGATCCAAGGACCAGTTTTTTTTTCGATTTTCAGTGTATAATATTCTGCCAAAAAATACCTACTCTATATTTATTCCCACTGGCATTATAACACTATAGAAGTATAGCAGACTACCGTAAAATATCTAAAGTCTTAAATTGGGTTAAGTTGATTTATAAGGTAGGTATAAACAATTTTAAAGTATGTACTTGGGAATACGTTTAAATGCTCTATTAAAGTATTCAAATACATATTTTAGATATTTTTAAAAGTAGGTATCTATTACAACATTTTTGGCTACTATAAAAGGCAACAAATGGTAAAACAAAATACTCTAATACGCTATTCAAAATGGTCATTAAAGCCGCAGCAATAATGATTGAGTTTTTGTTTTTTTCTCCAAATATCTACTTGATAATAATTTTGTAGCGAGTTAATATATTAATATTTTATTTGCACCACGTAATATGTAATCAAATATTATGTAATTAAATGCATCATAATAAATATAGTTATCAATTTGATATGCAGAACATTTAATCACTGAAAATAATTGTTGGGGGGATGTAATCATTAAATATAATAATAAAGACCAATAGAAAATTTATAAAACCCAATTATTATAAAGTTTTCATTTTCAGCACCAATAAACTTTGAACACATACACCAAAGAGTAATGAAGCAAAAAAATCGAGGAAAAAAATCGAGGAAAAAACAGTAATCGGCTTATAGTGATTTCTTAATTTAAGCTCTAAACTTTGTTTGCACTTTGATCAACTATTCAATACTATTTACATCTCCAAGAGATAAAGAAGTACTAAAGAGTATAAAGAAATACGACAATGTATTTAACGCTATCAGTAAAATGTTAGGAACAATAATTTTCGAACGCGGTATATCGGTATTATACTATGTTGCTGTAGACAAAAAACTATACACATAAATTCAAATCAATTAATATACCTACGCATGCGTTTTGAACAACATACATATTAATTTTAATATATTGTGTTGTATTTGACGCATTCGTTTCATTTGGAGGATTCAAAATTGTAGAAATAACACGTTTGAAAGGTTTTTATAAACTCGACAATAGGAAAAGGTAAACGTGGGTCTATGTTCGGAACAATTATGATTAGAATGCACACGTCAAATCGGAGCTACACTATATATATATATACGGTGCACATAATAATATAATATATTGTATTTAGTTTGAGATGACAAAACTCGTTTTACAATAAATAATATTATATGAGCACACAATATCATCATAGGTAGGTACGACGACTACCCGTCAACACCTGTATATGTAGGTACAGTGCAGTCATCAACACGGTTCGAACGACATCTATTGTCGTCGCGGACCGTTTTCTTCACCCTCGACGAGCCGATATCAATCAGGGACTCTAAGTACACACACCTATATTATATTTTAAGGTCCCTAGGCCGTAATTTGTTTCGTACGGCGGATAGTGATGTGCGCCAGCTATATACCAAAACGCACGAGCGGGGGCAGGGGAGGGGAGAAAAAAAATTAAAATATAAATAAATAAAAGGCCGTAGACGTCTTGGTCGCGATTTCTAGGAGACGATAAGGCGCGTGAACACTGCAGCAGCAGCAGCAGCAACGGCGGCAATAATACTGTGCAGCTGCTCGGCATATAATATATAATAACATGGTCGGTCGCGGCATTTTGCCGATCGATATCGTCGTCGTCGGCGCTGCACAATCCATAATAATATAACGCGCGCGTACCTATGTTTGTGTACATGTGCATGGACGGGCAATACCGGACGGACGAACGGATTTTTTTTTTCTCCACAGATATATCGCGTACATATAAATGCGTTATAATATTATTATTATAATAGCAATACCACCGGTACGGAAATCCGCGAAATTATGGAAAATAATTCAGACTATATCAGGACACACCCCGACGAGCGTCTATGTATATACGTGAGTGCGTATAGACACACACGCGCAAATATATACACGACGCATATATGACGTTGTGTGTACATATACATACGCGTGTACGGTAATATGCGCGCGAGTGTAGTGCGCTTATCTGGCCGAAGAAGTCATATTGTCTTTGCCCCGGATGCTTTATTGCCGTCGCACGCACACGACAACACAATAGTCCCGAGGACCCCGGGGACGTGAACTCTCAGCAGGCACGTTTTCGCCGATAAAATACAAAACTAGTCACAACTACGCAAAACATCTAAAACGGGCAGAAAATTATTTATTGACTGGACGTTATTACACGCGTACCTATATTATATACGCACAACACATACCTCATAATGTATAATATTATATACACATTGCGTTGTACGATATAATACACATAGGATATATATAATGGATACGACGTGCACACGACCCCGTTGTGTTTACAGAAGAATTGCCGTGAAATTGCACGCGCAATGATGATTCTCTGCAGGCCGAACTCACATATTATATACTTAAATTATTATTATATGCTAGTGTGTGTGTGTGAGTTACATATTTCATTGCTTTTGCTTTCTTTCCGGCGTGTTATTACTTATTATATACAGGAGACGACCCTGTAATTTTTCGGGCTTTCGTATTACACCATACGTCCCTCGTTTTTTTTATTATTTCGTTATTATATTTGCTCTAAGCCAAGAAGACCACACACGTCCGCGTGACGAATCTCGGATCGCGTTGGCCGATTAATCATCAGCCCCACGCGCAGAGAGCTCACTCGTCGCTCGGGGTGGAAATAATGATAATAAAGAAGAAAAATCATTATAAATTTGTACGTTTTTAAATTTTGGTCCACCACTGCCGGCGACTACTGTTCGGTATCATACCATAACCGTTTGTTGATTATTATTAATATTGTTATAGACGTATCGAATATTGTTCCTATGTATATATATATATATATATACCTGACACACACAAGTACAAAGTACATACATGCATACGAAACGTACCGACCGGAGACCTATATACACGTAAATAATACAACATATTGTATTATGTAAATGTGCAACGATACAACGTGGATAAGTGAAATTTAAAAATTCTTTCGAATAACCATCAATTAGCATTTTAAATAACGCGGTCCGAAATGAAGACAGGATCGTTTCAAATGTAAAGTGACGAGACAAGAGATAGGTATACCGTAGGTTAGGTATTTGTGTTTACCTATACATATATTATTATAGGTTTACATTTAACATCAAACATAAACAAACACTATCGAAAATCAATCGGCTCCATACCGAGCGCATATAAAAATAAATTATATATATTGTGTGTCAACCTTGCAACTGCACTCGACGCATACGTTTAGGACGTCTTGATTATAATCTTCAGAAGGGTTGTTTTATGTAAACTCAAAGCATTCGTAGACGGCATATTTTTTTGATCACGTGATATCATGCCCTATGCCTATATTACTATTAGTATATACAATGATAATATTATGTATGACTTGATGTCTATACACGCGGTGTACGTGTTCAATGATAAATTAATCACTGACAACTTGTAATTCGAGATCGAATACCAAATATTATATCTTGAATACCTAACAATAATTATTTTTATTATTTTTTTTTTTACGCGCGTATAACTACAACAAATATCGAAGGCATTTAAATTGCGTTGCAACCGATTATTAATAATATTTAATTATAGGGTTAAAATGAGAATTGTGTATTTAAACTACGCTCCGTGCATATAGTATTATAATGGTTGCTTGTCTAGTTCTTAAAATTATATATAGTGATGGGGCGGATTGGACGGCCGAAGAATTGATAGTAGCTAGAAATGTCAATAATCGAAAACGAACCGGTACAAAATATATAGGAGGAAACGGTTAGGTCAAACAAATATACCGATAAGATCATAATAAACCGGTCGATTAATAGGTCATTTGTATCTTGTTTGTTGTAATATTCTACTATATTATGTATCTTGTATATATGCGTCATGTAGGAATAAAAAAAAATTGCATGATAATTATAATAATAATGATTGTCGTTTCAGTATTACATAAGCGTAATAATTAGAAATTGATTAACAAATAAAATGTTATAGGTTGGGTTAAAAAAAATAGAAGTTTATAACAAATGCCGACCATTTGATAAACGGTTTATTATCCATAACCGCGCGAACTACACAATAATAATATTATGACGTGCCTATATATACTTTAAGCCCGATAATAATAGTAATAGAAACTTAATAATAATTAATGTATATACGGGCGAATATAAAATATATTTCACAATTTATTACACATACGGCAGACATAATATTATACCTGTATTATATTATATACCCAGGACAGAAGCGTTCCTAAAGTCGAATATTTTAACACGAAACGAGACGTAATAATAATAGGTACTAACACGTCATGCATTATTATTTTGAGCACGAAATAGCACCGCGTAGTCGGATAAAATGTGTACCTATTATACCTATTTATATGTTGAAGATGGCAGAAAACCGCGCATATTATCTGTGCTGGAGAATAAAACGATCTATTGCCATAGACTATATGTTATTATAATATATACGTATTCGTGTTTATGATAAATGCCTGCATAGAAACGATACTGTTTCGATGCATCGTATAATAATATACATACACGCACATATGGTGTAGAATCGGACGGCTGCAGCACGAACTACTTAAATCATTATTTGTTTATTTTGTTTTTGATGTCCAAAAACGTCGGCAATTCGATAACGAGTTTACAACAGATATTTTTTAGTATACGTTTAGCATAGTCCTACAGCATCTATACATCTAAACATTCAAACTAACATTTAAATAACTATATAAAAACAAAAAACTGTATCACAATAATGATATACAAAATTATTACTGAAAAGATTTGTGATGATACATGTAAATATTAGAATTGAGAGTATTATTATTGGAGTGGTACGGAACTAGAAAGGACCTTTCCTAATTTCATAGCCGATCTAATATTAGCGAATGATTAAAAAATGACGGAAAGCATAATACAACGTTAAGTGGATAATTTTTTGGGAAATCTTAACGTATTAAAATTAAAATTAGAAAGAGTATTTTTCTAATTATTTGCACTGAGGATAATAATGGTTCCATGATAATTGATGATGGGTTATAAAGATATGGAATTTAGGGTAATTTAATAAATGTAGAGATTTGAAACTATTTTACATTTCTATAAAACCATTTTTAAGGACTAGCATCTTAAATCTTAATATTTTAATAACTAAAAAACTCGAATTTTGAATTGAGTACATCAAATTGTTCAAAAAAATTATACAATAAATAATTTACAGCAAAAAGGGGTTCTCGTTTAAAACACCAAAGATTGTATTTTTACAGTACACCTCATCATCTTTAAATAGTACGACAAATCTCAAGAAATTAAAAAATTGGTTCCTGTGTGTACCTATTTAAAAAATCCAAAAATATTAATTTGAACAAACATATTATTAAATAAAAAAAAATGTGATTTAACTCGCTTGGTGAATAACACAGTAGTTTTCAGCACGTCAGACTATAACAATCTTGAAGTATGAAACGTATTCGCGAATAAAACATATCGTGTACATCACATTATTTTAGTCGATTCGATAAAATAGTACATTATTGCCTATATAATATTTGTTTGGTTACTGTAATAAAACAGCAGAGCGCGCGCAATAATTATCTACCTTCATTCCCAACGCGAGTCTACGCAACATATCTAATCGCATTGCACCTTAACACACAAGAGCGCACGCAAATATATAACGCAATATATTATTACACGCGCCTATAATAGCAAACGCGTGGACCCGGCGAAGAAGACGACGACGACGACGAGTTTTTATTCAAATCGGTCGTTCAATCAAAACCGCCACCGTCGTCGCCGGCCGATTATCTCGGCGCTCCGATCTCTCGACTGCATCCTATAAAGGAAATACGCATATAGGGACATTACTTCACAGACGGATGAGTACAGAAGTATAGGTGCATTATGTAATATCGTATAATATGTGTCCACAACACTAATCGTTTTTAATTGGCGATGCGTTTCGTGAGGTTAAGCGGCGAGCCGACGACGACTACAGTTATATTATATGTGCGATCAAAGTGTTGCTGCAGGTCCTGCGAATGCCTTATTAACTAATGTATAATATTTATAACATGTAGGTTCGACGTCATAAAATAAAGCACACGCGACGGTATAATGGAGAAGAGAAAATATTGCATACGACGTCCGTTCAATGTACCAACGGGGTGATTCATTTGTCGTGAGACGTTAATTATTTCACTCTGACCTTTTTGCAGAAATTAAAATTCGATTTTTATGTACCTTAAGTGATTTTAAGTATATCAAAAGGCTTTGGAATAAGGAATTAAAAATACATGTTGTCATTTAATAAAAGTAAAAAAATAAATAAATAAAACGATACAAAATTGTAAAAATGAAAAATGTGTTTTTTAGTAGATTAGAATAATAAAAAAAAAAACTAAAAAAACATATTATCAAATACGTTTATAGTTTTTGAAATAACATAAATATTTACGATTAATTTGATTATCCGGTACATAATACATCATTTTTGCACATTGGCTAATTACTCATAAAATAATATTATGTGCATGCACCCGATCGTATTAAATTATTTATAAATAATAAATCGTTATAAGTAAACGATCGACAGGTGATAATAAAACAGTAATATTGTCGTTTGCCACCGCCAACTATATATTATGCATACATTTTAATGCGATAAACCGCGAAAATAAATTACTGCTGGTGCGGTCGTGGATATTCTGCATAATCGTTATACGTATTTGACCGCCTTCGACGTACGCCGTGCGACCGCCATCTCAGATTTTATTTTAATAGCTATAACGTAATGAAATTTTTAAAGTAAACCGGGTAACATTAACATAGTTTCACATAGTCGTATAAAAAGTCTCACAAATCCGAACGTCTATCTTCGTCTATACTGTAATAATAATAATAATAATAATAATAATAATAATAATAATAAATAATAATATTATACAATGATGTTTTAGCCTTACAATGTTTAAAGGAAAAATGTACTCGGAAAATTAATAACTATGTATTATTAAGGAAGTGACAAACACCAAAGGAGTAAATTTTCACAACCTGCAGCGAAAAATCCAAAAAAAAAATCCACGACATTTCAAATATTATATTGAGTGTTTATACATATTATGTTTTATTTGTAACCGGCCCGACATGTCAGATGTCACGGTCGAGAAAACAGTTTAGCAAAAGCACAACCTGACTTCCTCCAAATGTCGACCCTGGTCCGATAAGGTTATACAAAGATGTAGCTATGTTTAATTAAATCAAAGATACAATCACAATATACATAATACAGTGCATATATATATATATATATATAAGTAAATGATATATTATAGGCCTGACGGTTGCAGGAGTTACTGCAGAAGGCCGCGGTAAGTCGTTCGAAAATTAATTGTCGACGTGTTGTTTTTCTTCGACCACTCGTTATTACTCAGTAGTTCGACGGAGCCTTTGGTGACAATTTACGACACATTTTATGCTAACAATGTGTCGACATCCGCTGCCTCCAACGCTGTTTTATTTTTACATCCGACTGCCTCGTCGTCGGTCGTTGCAACAGTCACACGCGCGGTCACTATCAAAACTATCGTCCGGTTTTATAATTTATTTTTCCCTCTATATCACGCTATGTATTTACTATATTTTATGATTATCATCGCAATTAAAATTACCAACATTATATTATTATTGTTGTTGGAATCGTTCCCAGTTGTTACTTGTTAACCCCCGCCGCGATGACAGCGGCGGTAAAATTGACAAAATAATTTTCCTGGCTACTTGTCTACCTATAATATTTACTCACACACGCTTACGTGATAGGAGATTCCAACAATTACTAGAAATTATGTCCTTTCGTTATTGCTTCTCGGTCTTGTTAATAGTTTTTTTAAAAAAAAAATAACAAGGAAATCACCAGGAACGGAGAAAAACAATACATAGAGAACAACCACAACATAAAACATTTTATTTTGTTTTAAAAAAAGATAAAAAAAAACATTTCCAAAGTAAACTATATTAGAAATATAAGTATACGGTATGAAAATATGAATTTCCTTTGAGTTCTCTCTATAAAGTTATAATCAACTTGATGTTCATTTGACCGGTTATTTTATTCGAAAAATATTATTATTGCATTGATATTTTTTACTGAACTATATGTATACTAAACATTACATAAGATGATTTTTTCGGCTGATGATGAGTTTAGATTAAAAAAAATGCATTTATTTTATTATATTTCAGATAACGATAATTAATAAAAGAAAAAAATGAACCACATTGTAGTTAAATCGATACTAAATGAAAACAAGTGATCCGTGTTCTCAACAAATCCCTTTTCTGTGCGAGTTGACAGCCTCCTACATTCTGTTAGTGACGGGGTCTGAAATGGTAAATACAATTGCACCCCGAAACACAAACATACAGAAGGAATGGTTGGGGATTTTTATAAAATATATTATAATAATAAACTTTTATTTCACAGTCATTTGACCGTATTATTTGGTATGAATAGTATGACCAGAAAGAATTTTACCGACTGACTGATGACGGCCGTACATATGTACATACATATATGAAGGTCAAACGGTCGTTAAAGAGGTAGGGTTATATTAAATTATAGCGAGGAAAAAAGAATATGTGTTTGTACAGGTAGTTTGTTATTCGTTTCTAATTTAAGCATCGAATATTACGGTATGATGGTATAATGTATTAAACGATCGTACACGTTATATGCGTAATCTAGAAACATCATGTTATATTTTGATTTTTAAAATGTCCGAAATTAATATAATATGTTTCATTTGCATTATTACATACATACTCGGACTTGGAATCGAATACGAATCAAAGTTATACGGAAGTATATAATTACCAAGGATAAAAATATTTTACAGGTAGTGAAAATGGTACAACAGTGTTGATGTATTTTTATTCAAAACAAAATCGTGTATAATATATATTTTAGATCGATGATGACTGATAAATTTGAAGAAAAAAAATTATATCTAATGGCCCGTTAGAATGTTCGGAATGATTTAATTGCTCGAACCTATAAAAACGTCATCTTTGCATAAACTAAAACCTATAACGGTACTATTATTATACACACTTATAGGTAATATTAATAAGAAGCGATTGGTGTTGCGCGTCGTTATGTATTTTTGGGATTTTAAGGTTTTTTCTCACAATTATTAATAACGGTCCCTTCTTCTGGTTTATGTTCATGTATATATCCCCCCTGTCTCGGTAAACATATTTTGTTTAAAAATACAAAAAAAAACAGTAATAATTATAAAACAACTACAGTTTACGGTTATTAAAATGTAAGGAAAAATAAATAAATAAAAATGCTACCTTTAACGAGGCGCACGCACGACATGGATAGACCTACAGACGTAGGTGTGTTCAGGCGACAGACCTCCCACTTGGCGCCCGAGGCTCTTTACGGAGTTGTTTACGAGTGTATAGAGGCGACACGGACTTCCATATGGGATGTGCTCGGCTACTGTTTGCCCACTTCACGGAATCGGCGGGATCCAATCTAGGTTTTTGGGGCCGACGGGGTATGTAGCATGTGCGTGTGAGAGTGGGGCGGGTGGGTAGGTAAGAGAAGAGATGTTTATCTTGAGAGCGTTTCAGGAATTCACGAAACGTACAGACGACGATGCATCAAGTAGTTTAAGACCCGACGCACAACAATATATATGTATAAACTAAAATATAATATTATAATGCACTGAGTGTACAAAATCATCCGAAGAAATGAACGACAGTTTTTAAAAATTTCATAACAATATACATATTACATATATACAGTACCTACATGCCCGACGAATTCGTTTCAAACACATAATTTAAGTTAGTATAGAGTATAGACATACCTTTGCTGTTATACATAATATACATTATACTAACGGCAATAGTTGCAACACTGACTGGTTAATTTCAGTGGACCTTATAATTTATATTTTATTATACAAAACAACTTAAGCGAAACAATACAATGAACGTATTAATAATAGTATAATGTGTATTATATTATTTTAGGATATTATTCAATACTATATGAGATAATATTTATTCTATGAACAAATAATGCAGAACTACAAAAACATAAAATAATAGTTTTTTACATTCTCCACCGCGAATACAAGTCACTTTTCCTATTTTCATAATATCATATTCTCTTATAAATCACCATTACTTGTTCATTTCTTATGCTTGTACTCTTCAATTCAACTGGTATATAGGTAAGTGGCATACTAAATCATTCGATATGACGTATAACATTATAGCGGTAGCCACGTGGTAGATAGCATATTAAATGACACAACCTATATTATATTATGCTGAACGTTCAAATGACAAACGAAATTATGTTAATCACATCGGGGGAGATGGACAAGAATAATTTTTATAAGGTAAAACTAATTTTTGATGACAGGCCTCACACAACGCACGATTGTAATTTCAAACGTGATTTTATAATTTAATGTTTCGGATAACGAGAAGAAAAAAATATGTTACATTTTTAATACCTATATAGGTACAGCTATACCTACACCAACATGATAATATAACTGATTTGGTTTCGAAATCGGTCCAACGTAAGTATATTATAACGCAATTTCATATTATACTTAATTATTATTAAGCACTTAACCCGTATACATCTATGTACCTTCATGTAAATAAATGTTCCCATCTCGGTTTTATTTATCCCCGGGCCACGCAGAGTAATATAGTTACCTAGTAAATAAGCATTATATAAAAATGAATGAACGTTTTTTGTATGGGAATAATATAGACTTGGAAACTACTGCACTAGTTGGAACCAAATTTTGCGTACATATTTCTTGACACTCGGTAGGTGTTCCTTGCTATACTCTTTTCAACTCATATATATATTATATATTACCGTTGGGTGACTGACGAGTGAATTTCGTTTTGGCTCACAAAAATCAAATATTTCTTAAAAATTAATAGTACAGACTATCTATATATACTTAATTAATAATTGTTTTAATGCATAAAATTATTTAAATGCTATTTAAATAAATTATTTAAATTATTTAAATTGTATTATTTAAATTATTTAAATTTTATTATTTAAATACATAAAAAAAGAATTATAAACGCTTGTATTTATTAATAAGAAATAATAGAAATAAGAACGATTAAAAAGAATAGTTTGAACCGTGATCGTAAAAATACGAAAGTGTTATATCCAATCTACCACAAGTGATTTATTTGCCCATCTCGATATAATTAACAAGCTACGTACACCAATTTCGATTAACCAATAAACTTAGATACACTAAAACCAAAGTATACACACACCAATACAACGACGTATTTGATGTTCGTTCAGTTTTACCCGGGCAAACTCGGTCAGTTAACATAATACAATATTATAATAATATGCAAGTAGTCGCATATTTATGTCGTGCGCTGCAAGGTCTGAGTAAATCACTCGTCAGGAAGCCATGTCGATCACCAATTTTACAAGAAGCGAGCAGTATATTATTATTATTATAGAATATACAAATGACGGAGATCAACAATACGTATACACACATTATCCTATATATACACGACAAAGTCATCTGTACGACAATTTTACGACGTCCGTATGGATGATAATGATAATACATATTGTGCAACAGCAGCAGTCAGATGTACCTTGACTCAGCGGGATAGGCACCCCCAAGTCGGTGTGTCTCGTCGTCGTCGATAGAAACGGAATAATTCGTTTATTATTCTACAAACTGCAGTATTTTATTATTACACGAGATGGCTGACCTTGAAACAGTCGGGACAACAGCACCCTTTGACTATATTATTTAACGTGTATAAGAAAAGGGTTGTGTCGACGTTCCGAGGTCAAAAACCGCGGGTGCACGTTCACGGTCACCACCATTCGCGCCGGCGTCACGGGGTGCATAGTGTATATGCTTGTATATTATATAGGTATACGATCGGAATATATACGTTGCACATGCCGTCACGCACATACGAAAACAATATATACCTAATAAATATATATATACGGGTGCGTGTGCTTATTGTGAGAAGCATTATAGGCCTAGACTGTATTATATTTTATGGTGTTATATACATGTACTATTATCTTGGATGGCCAGCGAAACATAACGACGGTTCTTCGGGGTCGTTGACGACGTTAAGTATGTTGTCTATATATTTATATATTATAAAGCTGAAAAAGACGCATACGCTACAGATGTCCACCCGGAATCACTTACATATATACGCGTGTCTACGTAATATACATATTATAACCGTATGATGGTTGTGTTTCAGTGTTACAGCCGCGCGATCCCGCTGAGAATTTTACGGAACTCAAAGTGTATATTATTGTCGTGTACGGTTCTATAGCCTGCGGGGGCTCACTGCAGTTTACCCAAAGCACTACCCGGATGATGTAAGGACCGCAATTCTTCGATCCGAAAAACGTCCATTCGTCTGTTATTGTAGGGTCCGCATGCAATTCCCGGCGGCGATCATATTATATACGCGTTCCCGCGCGGATATGAAGTGGTTTGGCCCGGATACTGAGCGGTCAAACTCGTAGGAGAAATTTGAATTTGTATTTTGAAGGGTCTTTTACAGCAATCATTTTTAAACAATACTATACATAATCAGCGGGTGGCTTATTTGGTAATCTTTGTTGGACCGATGGGAATCTATTGTCGGTCTTAGAATATAATGATTATTTCATATATTATAATATATGTATAAGGATATATTATAATAGACCTTTTTACAGGCATAAAAGCTCCGAAATTTTCTATTCAGTGAACTATAAATAAGGCCTAATTAGAAATAGGTAGGTATAGTTTAAAATAAATTGATAATCGTTTTTCAAATGTGACGATTCCTTCATTGACTTCAAGTGTAATATAGGTATTATATCATATCATAACAATAATTAAAAGAGCTCACTACTATACAATAGTCATCCAATATTTCAATCACAAATATAATATTTATATGTAAATTCACAATATTTATTATTTATTGCCAATATGGCTTTGTGTGAATTACTCGGGAAAAAAAATTTAAACGTTTTTAATATATACTATGTATTATAATATTAGTCCTTTGTTTTAGAAAAAGAATCTGCTTTTTACAGTTTTATAGAGTTGTTCAAAATACATTCTAACTTACATATCATAACTTATAACCAAATCGCATACAGTTTGTCGAGACCCTCGTCAAGGAACCATGAAATTAGATCGTATGACTTGTATACAGTGGCCACAATTATATGATAGGTCAATTAGGTTCTATGGTCTTTATAGTTCATTATAATACATTTATGGGTACTAGGTAGTAATTTTATGTTACCCTAGTATGGTTTTTATTTTCATTTCGTTATTAGTGATGAGGCGGAAACAACAGAACTTCGCCACTCATAACAGAGAAAAACCGAGAGCGTTAAAATAATATGAGTGGTTTTATAATACAGGTGCATACCTAATACGATCGGTGGAGCTAGTCACACGTTCGAGGTACAGTATTCTGGTAATAGACCTCCCAGACTTGTGGTTAACTAAAGCGACATTTTCAATACCCTCTTTTTATATTGAAAAGTGTGAAGAATTTGAGTATTCACTGAATAATATACGTATCTACACATTCTAAACAATATAATGTATGTAATATGTATATATATATTTATTATATATAATATATTATTGTTATTATACACCAGTAAACGTGATCATAAATATATAGAAAATCTTTGTTCTCCCTATTATGTGATAAAGAATTTGAAGTATGTATATTAATTAGAAATAAAAATCATATTATTTTTTTCAACACCTTACGATCTTGTACACTTCAATAAAAAATTAATATTTTTCATTTAATAACATTAAAAATTTGTAGAATTTAAATATTTTATACTACACGGTGCCAACAGTTTTTTTTTTTTTATCAATATTAATATCTAGAAAATATATAAGAACATGAATATCATTTTTTATGTAACTATAATAATATTATGTATTATGTTTTACTTATTATTAATTATTATTATACTATAATAATTATTATTAAACGATGGTATTTGAAAAATAAATAAACGAGAAAAAATATAGAATTAAACATTAATTTAAAAGCATAATTTACTCAAATGAAATTTCTCTGAATATTATATTTGTTGATAAATATAGTTACGTTAGAAAGTTTGTTATATTGTTTTTCTAACATTCTTGTGGTAGGTATATTTGCAAATATTCTCAAGGCGTGGTCATAATAATATGACTCATGGTTATACTTATCAATATGTTATTATAATTACGAATAAATCGAATAAAATAAATTAAAAGATAAAATGAATTAATATAATTACATGACACCGAGTATTTTAAATCGTCCTACGTATTTATGACAGGTGAACGTTGGCATATGAATAGTAAAATTATGATGAGAGTAAACAAACGATGATGATCCACAGCGGGGAGTCGAGTGAATAATTGAATTTGCTTGTTTCAGAAGTTTAAGAATAGCAATGAATTCTATATTCGAGCAAAAAACTATACCTATATGTAGTATATAATTATCTCTTTGCTATATATAATACACTAAAAAGTAATAGAGGGGGTTAATAGGTGTAAAGAACTTTTTTGAACAGTCGGAAACACAAAAATGCTTTTCAGTTAATCTATTTGAAATAAACATTACTGAAACTATAATTTTAACTGAACTCTATAAAGATGGTGGAATTATGGTTATTATTGTTTTTTAAAAGTACCTATCTGAGTTAAAAAAACGTAGAAAAGATACCAACAGTTGAACAATTAAATATCTGTCCATTGATGACAATCTACATACCTACAAATTGTACCGGATAGGAAATAGGTTAGATAATACATGTAACTTTTTTCTGGAAATATCCAATTTGTTTTAAACAATATGTGTTGAAAAATCGGTTAAAACATTATTTATATTATTATATAATAATGGATTGTGTTAAATATGAATAATATTGTTGGATATTTAGTCAAATGTATGTACACTAAAAACATGCAATCACTTCATAAATTACCACGTTGACTAACGAGTAGATGTATATTAAATGTTTGCACTCTGAGTCGTTTTTATAAGGAAATAAGGAATGTTTTATTTTTATAGTTTATCAGAGCTCATCTCATCGAATCGGTAGCCATGTAAAGTGTTAACGAGGAGAGGATAAAAAGTAATATATATATATATAATATAAAAACCTGATTTCAAACGTTCTCGCAAAACGCTAAGAAGAGAGTAGGTAAACAAAATTACAGTCGTTAAAATAGTATATACATACAAATATAAATTTTTTTTCGTCCCGGGCTTTTATACCATTAATTCACTGCATTTCTCTTGGAGATATAATATTTATTAGTAGCACGGATGGGAAGCCAGCAGCTCAAATCAAGCCCTTTAGTTCATTAAAAATGGCCGGCCTCCGGTAATTTGAACCGTGACCGAGTCACTTTTGTGTCTTTTCCCTGTTTACACTGTATTATAGGAAATTGTTGAGTGGGTTTTTTTTCTATTTTTTTTCTCTTTATATCTACCTCTTTGCTACATAGTGAAATCGTGAAGACGCCTCTATGATTACCGCGGGTCAACTACCTATTCGAGAGATGAAAAAAATAAAAATAAATACACATAAAACACCACCGAGATTTCTCACGAACGTGCGCCAGTAGCAGTCGCCGCTGAGGCCGACGACCCAAATTTTGTAAGGTAGACCCGAATAACGGCGCCGGCAGCACTTTTCGGAAGTTAAAAAGTATACTTGCAACCGGAAGAATTATATCGCCAGCCCCACACGCTCACAAACGGAATCTAAACGAGAAAACGATATGTATATCATATATATTACCAATGGTTATTAATTTGTTACCAACCGTGTCTACAAATTAGAATACAATACGTAGGCTTTAATAACTATTTCTGTAAATTGCATAATCTTACGCAAGCCACTGTGAAGAAGCCGGGTATAATATTTGTTGTCGAACTTCGTTAACACAAACACGTGAGAATATATCGACTGCGATGGTATTATATTACTGGTCTTATATAATTTTAAACAATACACAAAATGTAATAAGCACTACTTAATATATTTGCAATATTAATACATTATGGATTATATTGTTAGAGAAAAAAATATTCCGTAATTTTTAGTGCAGCGTTTTTTTTTATAAACAATTTAGGCATATTATGTTTTAGAACATGTCTCAAACCATACATTTAAACTTCGGGAAATATTCAAACAGTTAAAGTAAGTTTGACCATAAATTGAGATAGAACTAACGTGCAGCCAACGTCGAATTGTTTAAAATATAAGACACAAGTTATCAATTTAATTGATTTTTACATAACAACTTTAGAGCTTAGATGGAAGTTTTTGAAACACTCGAACAGTTGAAGTACTGTTTGTCAAATTCAATCCCGCGTGTTCGTCAAATTAGAAGTTTTCGGGCAAAATCATACGCTGCAGCGGTATCTCGTTCTTTTTAATACGATGAATCTCGAGCGTGCTACACTTTGTTTCGCCCCTTGCGATTTATAATTCTGCGAAAGCCGTCTGGAAAACATTTTCACTATATACCTATATTATACAAACGTCTGCATATTATTGCGCCGCGTTCAACAGAGACAGCGCGGATATCATTAATCGCTGTCTTTGTCTCATCGAAATTAAAAGGCTGAAGAATATTCAAGTTTTCTATTATAATAATAATAAATAATAGTATAATATAATTATTATTATTCAATTTTCAAAACGTCGACTTTCGTATACTTGTCCGACGTTGAACGACCGTAAACCACGCGGAAAGCGACGTTGTTTGGATTCAATTAGATCCTTCGAAATGCATCGGACCGACCGTAATACATGCCGATCTCGCACAAAAGGGCTATCCCAACATGTGTGCGTGTGTATAATAATATAGTTTCACGCGCTTTGTATACTTTGTAAGTGTGTGTGTGTGTGTATGTGTATAATATAGTTTCACGCGCTCTTTATACTTTGTGTGTATAATATGTGCATGTGTGTGTGTGAACAAGCCCGTGTTCGAATAGGCGAGTGTATGCGTGCGTGTGTATGAAATTGCTACTCACGTCACATATACCCATCGGATAACTCATATAGTTTTTGCTTTCAATTAAAACAACATTTCTGTGTCGTTTTGGCCTCGACTAAGACTTGTTACTTTTTTCTTTCTTTTTTTTTTTGTTTCTTTTCGTTTTCTTATAATTTTATTTTTATTTCTTTACACGTATATAACGTTGTATAATATAATATATATATATTAAATGTGTGTGCGCGCGCGCGCGCGCGTGTGTGAATAGGCCGGTTTGCGTGTGCAGAATCTTTTGCTCCTCGAGATATCTTCCGTTCCTAATGCAGACTCGCACTCCATCCTATGGCTATCTCCTTCCCATATATTCCGCAATGTATCATGCACGTAATAGACTCGATACTAATATTCCAATCACGTCCCGTTCAAAGATATTTAATAAAGCTCTGGCGCGTCGGAGTGGACTCAAAAATTATATCAGCAAAAATGATAAAATCCTAACCCTCGCGAACTCGGCCCACGCCCTGTTAAAATAAGTGATTGATTTTCTTAGACACTCGTGTCTATAAGGAAATAAATACAATAACGTTACGTACTCTACGTAACTTATTATTTGATTTTATTTTTTTTAGATGCACGCATTTTGTTTGTTAAACCTTCAAGTTTCTTAAATTAAAATTTAATATTAAATCGAATTTAAATTTTTAACAGTGAGTGTGTGGTTTAAAAGAAAAACAGCATTATCAATAAAAACATATTATATTATGTATTTAAAAACCATTCCCGTTTACTGATGTTGTAAATAATATTGAAGTACAACAGTACGCTCTATTATTATTTTGCTATATTAAAAACTAATTTCACCGACATTGTATAATGTACATACATATATAGTAGTACGTAGTTCAAAATCACCATGTTTTTGAAATATTAAATAATTCATAAGATGCATTTTAAGCAAAACGTGCTGTAATAGTGATTTTTTTATATTAGTTTGATTTTATTTTCCAACGTTAAAAAACATATTTAATTTATACGTCATTAACTCATAACAAAAATTATTATCATACTATAAATATCATATGTGTGAATTTAATATTAACAAACCTTAACATATTTTACAGAAAATATATCAACGATGAATTTATGATCAGCGCATTTATTTATGTATAACATCACATTAATACTATTATAATAAGAATACTCATAGACGCTGATTACGAAAGACGATTCTATAATATATAATAATATATTAAACATATTTTTAAAGATACGGTAAAGTCTGTACACACAATTGCATTACTATAGTCCGATACTATAATTCAAAGTGGTAAAACATTTGTTTACAATTCCTAACATTCTTATTTCTTTGTCAAGTTTACGACTAAATAAATACAGATGCCATGGGCTCGAAGAATTCAGCATTTTATTATATGTGACTTCATTTCAATTACGAGGTCAGCTAGTTAAGGAATTTGAGTACCTAAAGGTTTTTATTTTATTTTATTTTAAGAACACTTGATCATATATTATTATTTATATGTAGGTAACGTTTTTATCCGAGACATTACAAGAAGTCCATTTTAAGGGCTCATTCGCCGCATACTTTTCTCTCCAGACCAATCAACAAGCTATGGTTCAAAAAAAAAAAAAAAATAAAAATAAAAATAAACGTAATTAAGTTGTACGCAGTAGCCAATTACAATTATTTAATTGGAGGAGAAGTTACAGTTTAAAATCATCATTAATATAATATTATTATTTCACGCCAATTCTACAGTGAGCCCACTAAATAGCCATTTGCAATGTATATAAAACACATAGAAAAAAAAAATAAAAGCATTTGAAAAATTTAATTTAATCTTATCATTGAAATTAAACATAATTTAAATACGATTGTATAAAATAAATACAGGCATTTATTTATACAGCTGTGTGCTAAATTATAGAGAAACCTAAATCTACTGAAAATAACAATTTATAAATAAAATATAGTATTCTAAAAGAATAATAGTACATAAATTACACAATTAGAAGCTTACTCAAGAAAATTAAAAGTATATTAAGCATACTGTTTAAGCAAATAGTATAAGATATCTTAGATATCTCATAAGTCCAATGAAGATACATTATAATTTCAAAATCTGATTAAAAATATAATTTTAAATTGTTAAAGTTTTTTAACTATGACCAGTAAAATCATATTTTATTTATTTTTTATTCTTAAATCTCAAATTTAATATTCCAATTCTTTCAAACTTTATATTGGATTAAAATTTAAAATTCATTAAACCTAATTTTTATTTATACGCATAGTTATATAATGATCATGTTAATAAAATTACTATAATATATTTTAACTTAAGTATTATGTATACAAAAAAAATGCATTATCATTATTATTATTATACAAAACACAATCTCATACAGCCTAAAATCACTCGTCTAGATAGAAAAGTATTACTTGAAGTACCGTAACTGATTTTTATTTTAAGCCAAATAATCAGTAAAAAAAAGACTATTTTAAGTTTTTTTTACAAGTTATTTATTTGAATTGCAATATAAATCAGTGTTAAATAGGGGCTGTAGAAATTTTTCTTCTTTCAGTTAAAAAACATTTATCAACATTATTATTTTTTAGCACATTTATAATAGTTTTAGATTAAAATATTTAAAAACAAAGTTCAATACGTTCTGCAGAATATTTTATTTCCTTCTATTAATTACATGGAACATGATACAATTTAGCTAATTTTACAGGGTACAATTATTATGTATTCAATGTATATTAATAAAATATTATAATAGTAAGTATAAACAAAACTTAATTAATATCATAATATAAGTTTCTACGTATAGTACATATTACATAGGTATATATTATCTATATTATTTATGCAGCGCTGTTAATATAATATATTCTATATATTAAGTATGAATACATAATATCATTATTACCTATCTAGTTAAATATTTTCGTTATATAACTATATAAAACCCAATTGTCGATTCATCGCAATTTTGATAGTATTGCATTTAGGTACACATTTCTCTGTATAAGATTGAATTTCACCGTTTTATCTTGAGTAGTGAGTTATAACGGGTTAATTAGGTGATAATTTCATAAGGAAAGTTATGATTAAGTATGTACTACAATGGTACACTGTACAGTAGCACTGCAGGTTAATCGAATTGTTTGCATATGCGCATTTAAAGAAGAGTAATGTGTACTTATATAATATCAGCAATTTAATTAATGTATAGATTTACGTTACACAAAGACGATCTTCTTGGTCTGTGTTGCTATATGTCGAAGGGTCAATGCTAATAATTATTATTATAATGTATTTCATTATTTGAACGAAATATTGGCTAAAATTATTTAATTATTTACATTACCATGGACAATTGAATGTAGATTTACAGAGTACCGAATAATTATAGTGCAGACTGCAATAACGGATGTTGTTTATTTTTTTAACGATTCAGTTCTATTTTAAAATAAATTGATATACTAAATTGGTACCTATATTTAATTATATTTGGTATTATATTTCATTTGGAATTTATCAAAAGCACTGAATAACATTACAAGTATATACCTGTGAGGGGATGGATATAGGATTTCAGAAAATCACAACATTAATATGTAATTAGCTTATCTCAAATGATAATTGTATTGAGTGATGAAATGAAGAAAAAAACATTTTTTTATCACATTTTTGGTATGACAGTTTTTTATAAAATGTAATTATTTGAATAATATATGATCCGAGTTAATTAGGAAGTTAGTAACTAGTATATAATATTATAATGTATAGTAATTATATGCAAATTATATCGTCAAATGAAACGATATTAAATTTTACAAGGTTTATTTAAATTAATATATATTTATAATTTAATAAAGCAACATGTGGTTTAATAAAAAAAAAAAAAACATTTTTATTAGTATTGAGATTCATTTTTATGATACTTAGATCGGTCTTTTAATTTGAACATAAAATCATTTTACGCAACTATAACACAAAAATTTAAATTATCAATTAACTACAGGATCATGTTTTCGAATAAGTACTAAAAATATCTTAATATTTTTATATTAGTATGCCTAGGTATCAATTTTTTTTTTGTATATATATAAAAAAATATATATCGTAAAAATAATGATTTAAAATCTAACCTTGCTTACCTACATATAATATGTAACAATGTAACATAATGAAACTCTCCGTTACCTATATCATTTTTGATCCATCTAAACTATCATTAGTTTTTCATATAGAAGCAGCTATTATAGGTATAAGTACATAGGTATATTATACACATATTGTATAATATTGTATTATACCAATATTGCTTATTGGTTACACAATTTTATAATGCATATCTTTATAGTATATTTTACTGTAGTGAACAATAATATATTTTAATCGATATGGAATAAACTGTTATATTGGTATACTTATCATGGCCGTATATTCAGTATTCACGTTCGAGGTTTAACTTTTAAATTATATTTTCGTCTAAAATAATGAGTAATGACCATGGTCGCTGCGAACTGGATTCCCAAGTATACAGATGTTGATCTGATCCCAAATTTTGTACTTTTCAGTTCACAGGCGCCCGTTAATATTAAGATGAATTACTCATTTGTATTAAATTATTTTTATAAACAGATAAATGTTGATACCCAATCAACATAAGATTACTTAAGCTTTCAGGTCACTACAGAAAAGCTCCGATATATAATATATCTCCTAATATTTAAGTATGTATGCCTACTTTAAAACTCCTAAAAATCAGATTTTGAACAACTGTGTTAATTACGTCTGATAAAAGGACACATACTAGTTGCGGACGAATTATTCAGGTCAATATTATAATCACGGAGTGACACGGACTAATAATAATTATTATATCTTAGTCCGTGATTATAACATAACAATTTCGGACACAAAACTAACCAAAAAATTGGTAGGTGGAATTTAAAATATGCGTGTGATTTGCAAAAATTTTGTTAAATAATTTTAAGTTGTTATATTATTTAAGTTTTAATTAGCAGCCTATATAAATGATATTCTACTGATGTCAACACTTGAATAGGTAAATACTACAACATGTATTATAATAATAATTGGACATTTGTTCGCAATCAGTATCTTATATTTGTGACTGCAATTCGTATGTTATCATTTAAGATTTCGTCCGCAACTCAAATAGTTTTTGTCTCTTCGTCCGCAATTCAGAAATACCGTGATGAAACACCCTGTATGTAGGTACGAGCATAGTGCGTCCGAAATTAATTAGTTTCGTTTGCGTTATGTACATATTTCATTGATCAACATGTTGGGCAATATTTCTACTAGATAAGTAGATACCTATAAGTGACGAGCAGGTATATGCATAAGTGTATAAAATATATTTACAAGGGATATAATATATTAATATTATCAATATTATACGCACGTTTATATATATAGATGTATATTATACTCGTATGTATAATTACCGGGTCCGCGATCAACATCCCCCTGGCTCCCCCCCCCCGCGGGCCCTGAAGACATGCCGAAAACAGATTTATTACACAAAACGCGATCATGTATATAATGTTACGCGGTTACATACATACACCGCGGCCTTATAATTATTATCGTCTTCTTCACTATAATATATACGAATAAACCGTGTAATCTGTTATCATTTCATAACCCTCTATATTTTTTTTACCATACATTTTTAATGTAAATATACACGGGCGACGGCGGCGGCAGCGGTTGCCCGAGGGAACCGAATTCTCGAGACATAATATTATAAGTATATGCACGCGCGCGTGCACGAGGAGGAAAAATGAAAATATAATATTATTATATATAATATTAATAGATGGCCTAATGACTGTACTACAATGGCGCAGCAGCTACTTGTGCGGACGTATAACATATTATACTATACAGTATACTGTATATATTTATGTTTAATATATACTTTTATATATTATTATTATAATATTCGAAGAAATGTTTAGCTAATGGTAAACGATTCGTTATGTACGTGTACCCCTCGGTAGTCGGTTTCTCAGTAATGTAAATATGACCCTCGGGCGTCCCCAGGGTACGCGTGCGCTTATATTCAATCGACGACGATGATGACGGAAGCTGCAGCACGAGAATATTCCCGCGGGATGACGAGCGGAAAACGCAGACTGCAAGAACCCTCACCGGCTCCGCAGATGATTATGACTGTACCAGTGAAATATTATGTTTCCGAAGTAGAAAAAAACAATTAATGAAACCATAATCGTTTTCGACGGAAACGAACGACCCTTAGATACACATTACTGTAGTGTTCGTTATATATACATAATATATAATAGTAAATATTAATAGCGTTGAAATTGATCGACTACATAAAAAAAAACAATAATGCTTCGCTTTAGATGTTGAAAATTAACTATCTGGATGTTGTCATGAATAATTTTATTAATGTGTTTTGTAACTATTAATGATTTTATATTTTTAAAAAAGTAAATAAATGACTTCCCATTACATTGATCAAAATATTTACTTTACAAATGTAAATTATTATTACAACTATAAAAATTATAAATATGATTGAATTGAAAGAGAAATATGGTAAATTTTATGGTCAAGTCTGCAATCTCGTCGTGATTTGTTGAGCAAACCATAATTTGTTTAATATTAGCTTATTTAATCAGGGTAACTCGTTAAGTCATACAAAACAGCGCTTACAGAAAATAAAATAGCATCATTTTAAACATTTAATTAATGAATTTATTTACTTACAGTAACCAGCAGTTACATGATTAAAAAAACGTAATTAACAGATAACTTTATTGAATTTTAACATTTAAACAAGCGTTGAAATCCAGCTAGTCCTACAAATATACAATTGCGAAATAGGTATATACATCACAATGTCACTAGCGTTAAAGTCACCGATGACGGCGAGGGGTTTGCGACGTTTGCGTATATCTGCGACGTCAATATACCATGTATGTAGGTATAGGAAACTTTTAGGACATTTAGGTATTATACATAGTCGTATTTTTTGTCGTAATAATAATGCGATATGTCCGATTGACTCGAATATTATAATGTAACAGCGGCATAGTTACGTATATATACATAAATCACACGGGGACAATCCTCACGACGATATTGTTATTGTATTATTTTACCCATCGATCACCATTAACGAGCGCGGACAAAAACTGACGTAAATCAGTATCCTAATAAATACGACGATGGCATGTAATATTAAAAAAAATACATAAAATAACATAAAGATGGGCGTATATAGTACAGTTACCTATATACATAATACGTGTTCAGATTTCGCTTTTTCAGATCAATCGAGAACGCGATACGTTCATATATATATACCTAATATACGTATATACCCCATCGTCACCTTATACGTTATGATGTATATATTATTATATGATATAACATATTGTTAATAATATTTATATTACCTACATGGATATAGCTACCAGATATATATATTATAAATACCACCGTTCATAAAAGACTGTGGAACGATTTCCGGAAATCAGTTTGTCGTGTGTAACAATACCTTACAATAATATACAATATTATAATGTACTCTATATATTATATGTGATATGTGGGAAACCGTTACCGACGAAGTTTTGGGGAGGAAGAAAATGTACCTAATGAGGTGTAACAATTACGTGCATATACGCGTACCCCTCGTCCGGGGCGGCACCCGAATGATTCGTATGCCTACGACCTACCCATATAATACTATAATTATACATATTTTTATGACGGAATTGGATTTATATTTGTTTTTTCTCTACCTCTTGTTACATTCATGTGGCTTTAGAGCTCAAAAATATATGAAAAAAAAACTGTAAATAAAACAAGGAGAAAAACCCGATTTTAACGAGAGCAGCGCAATGTCCACGGTCATGTGTGCAAAGTATAATAACAGTACCACATATCTTTATAATAATATAATTGTACCCCCGCCGAGATAAAGCAAATTACGAATCTTTTTCCATGACGAAAATCACAGTGTATAAGTCACGAGTTACCGATGTAGAAATATTATATATAATATAATGTATTATTATAACTATAATTCGTTTTATTACGATTATTATTACGCGACGTCCCGCGGGGGTAACCGTTTAAAAAAAACCTATTTCGTCCGATGACGTTGATCACTATTAATTTCTGTAGTTGTTGCGTTTTTTTCGTTTTTATTCTTTAACAATGCGGTTCGAACGTTTGAGCTTCGAGTACATACACCACACATCAACTTATAGTACCTCTATGTATAATATAATATATACACGTGTCTTCGGTTGCGTTTTTTTTTTTTTTTTGACGTGGTATTGCATTTGACAGCCTGTAATTTAATCGTCGTTTCACAAGCGCATCGTGTAGCCTCGAGTCATAATCGGTCGGTCCCTAATATTTGTCCGTCGCCGTTAAGAGACCGATTTTAATTTGCTTGTTTTTGAGTTTTTAATAACACTAATAAAACAGAAAAAAGAACAACAACACGTGGGAGTTCGGATTTCATTATTCAATTTTAGTGTATTATATATGCTATTATATACTGTATACACACATATATATATATCTACTGATTTAACGTTAGTACCTACACATAATATTATATTATATTGTATATTGACGATGATGACCCCGAAGGTATATCCGCCAGTCCGGGTCTTTATAATGTAGGTATAACGCTTCACAATAAACATTAATTTCGACGACAATTTTATGGAAATCCAAGTGCAAGTACGACGAAAAGAGCGGTCGGCGTGTGAGTTTTTGACTCTACCTTGTTTGTTGTTGGACACCGACACGTAATTTTATGTTAGCTAGGTATATGTAATGTTTCTATAAAATCGAATGATTATAGGTAATAATACTAAGGCACACGTCATCTACGCGCGATGTCCGACGATTAAGTCTCCGACATACCATAATAATAGGTATATAATAATATATGTACAAGAAAAGGCTAACTTATGGTGACAATTTTATTATTATCTGTGTTATTACGAAGGTAATTTAGTAAAAAAATTTACGTGTGACTCACGAAATAATGTTGCAGTTTTTTTTATGTCTTAAAATGATGCACGTATATCGGACAGTACATATTTTAGAATATTAATCACTTTTTAGTTATTTTAGCAACGAATGACCGTCTCAATATGCACATAAAAATCAACGACATAATATATTATTATTATTTATTATAGTATAATACGTTTTATTTTAATGATTGAGCGAGAAAATACAAGATAAATATTTTTAACTTTGCTAAATCGGCTTATTTATTAAATGTATACTAAATCAATAACGCGAAAAAAATATAATAATTTAAATTAACTAAAATATATCATACATACCTATACACAGTATATATATAAAATAGTAAATTTATTATATTTGACTGATAATAGTTTTAATTTAATATAATACATAATATTTATATTAAAATTTGATATAAGAACAATATTATTTATTCTCTATCATAGTCGTATTTACTAGGGTGTACCTACTGTACCTAATCGATAGTTGCTTACAGTACATAGTGTTCTTTTTTACAATATATATATTGTACTAATAGAACGAATAATAATTACTTTAATAAGATAAAGTCAAGTTTAAAAAAAATGAATAGTAAGTCATCCATAATTGATCTCATGTATAAACGACCTGATGGGCCAAGGTTAAAATAGTAAAATCATATATAATATATATTTACAATTTACCCGCAATCAAAAGTGTCAATCAAAAAATATGGTAAAACTTGAAGTCTAAAATAAAATAGGTACCTATTATAGCAAGTACGTGCACGAATATTATTAACCTGTTAAGTGAAATGCGTTAAAATTATTTTTAATTAGTCATCATAATCAGCAAAAGAAATTCTTAGTTAATTTAAGATTCTTGTAAAGATTCCGGATGTTTTCGTATTAAAATATTTTTGATTCTTGTACACACAAAAAAACTCTCATTTTCTAAAATTCCAAGAAGGAAGTGTATATGACTATAAGAAGACTATTATATTATACCTCGATCGACGTCAACCGAGTGTGTCGATAAAAACAACCAACGTTTCGCGGTGGCAAAACCAGCTCAATTATGCGTGTACACTATATACATATTATATACTTTATAAACATCCGTATTTTTTTAGACTCCTCGTCAAAAAACATAAAAAAAATACGTGATTGTTCTCGTTGTACAAAATAAGCGACGAGAAAAAAACGTCATCTATCCGCCCAAGACAACGACGAGGACGACCGTCACCATATTATATACGTATCTACATTCTACACGTTATATGGGTTTTATCTCAATCCGTGTTTTCGAAGAAGACGCGCGCGCGTATCTTTAGTTTAGTAACTTTTTTTTCTTGTTTTTCGTATGCGGCGGTGGAATAATAAAATAATACCTTCTTCTACGCGTTCAACTTTGTATATATACGGTCACCAGTGTAGGATTATAAGGATGTCCTAAACTCCTAAGCCCTAGTTAGTCGCATAATTTTTTTTTTCTTCGCGATCTAAAACGCAGCTGATTATCTCTGCTACTCAACGTTATATTTCAAACATAATAATAATATTCAAATAATATAATATCACTATAATAATATAATATTATATTTATTTTTCAATTGTATATACTTATCTAATTAATACATTCTTAACGCTATATTTTGTTTTCGAAATTAACCGTTTCTCTACCCTATAGGTCCTGTTCTCCATGGTCATCGATTATTAAGTACGATATTTGTTGTCTATAAAACAATAATTTGTTAGGTCTAATTTGTTTTACAGGCCTTAGGCATAGCTCCCATATATTATAAGCGGTAACACGGACCTGGAGGTGGTCATTACCATGCACTTATACTCATACATTATACACAGCCTGCAACGTTGCAGCATAGTTATATCATACTATGTTAATTTACACGCACGCTGTATAATATGTAATATAATAACATTAGGTCGGAAGCTGCAGCTCGGCGCGCGGCGGGAATGCACTGGACACTCGCGACGACGTCGTCGCCGTCTTCGGCGACGGCATCGGAATTACAGATTCGATCGGTGAGATCGGAACAATTATTGTACGTAGAGCATATTATAGTCATGTGGTGAAAGAATGGGAAGGGGGCAGGGGAAAAACCGATCGAATACGATCTGCTGCAGAAACCATATTATTATTATTATTACTATTGTTACGTGCGTATACATACCTATAGGTATTGGCGATATGATGATGGGGCAGAAAAGAAGTCTTCTCTATTCGATTAAAAACAACAAACGGTCGACCGTCAACGGTGACGTCGGGAAGAATGAAAAATAAATAAAAATAAAAAAGGACACAGAAGTCTGCCGCAGCCCGCCGCCCTCGATGCGATATAGTAATTGTCACCAGATGAGAAAACCAAGACAACAAACGTGTCGTGAGGGGGGCAGTTCTCGATACACTTATGTGTAAATGTAGCTATTATTATTACTATTATCAACTTGCTGTGCCTGTGTGCGTAATTTACAAGAGATAATATATATATATATATTAAATTATATCGTGTTTGATTTACACACGACCAAAAGTAACAGACGCGACTCACGTGATGATGGTCGACGACTACCATCGCGTATGTCCAAACGGATATTATACTAGACGGATAAAACATGCACTTGGTGCGTATAACCCGACTTAGCCGGTGAAAAACATGAACAAATATAAAATATGGTGTTTATCAGTTTTAGTGTACCTTTGCTTCAGTTATCACGGTCGAATTGGCATCGGCTTAACTCGCTTTGTAAACTAATTTGGCTGAGATAAGCAGTCAATCGCTGTATTGTATTGCATACAGATAGTACATTGACTAGTTTTTACCTTACAAGAAAGCTAACAACATTCGGACATTGCTTTTAAAATACATAGATTATAGAAAAGTCTTCTTACTGTTTTGTTTATCTAATTCTGGTTACCATCATTATTGATTACATAATAACTACTTATGTTATTTCCTGTACCCGAGAGCTAAAGTACTGCTAACCAAAATATGTACCTATGATTTTCGTCATCCAAAACGAAATTCATGCGTATTAGCAAATCTATAGAAATTTAAAAAAAGAAGCTTTAATCACTCTACGAGTTTCAAGTAATAAATTAAACAATTTTGGTTACAATTAGTTCAGTTAAGTAATTTATAAGGCATATCCAAATACATAATAAATCTTTATTTAAAAAGACGATAAATAAAACTGAGTATTGAACGCACATATAATTTACTGGCCGGCGAGATTGTGCAGCAATATCGCCACGACGATCACGTATCGCCTTTTTTATTAAATATTTCTAATATTAAAAATATAAAAATAACTAAAAATTGTAAAGTTACCAGTATCATAATATGACTCGCTCTGCTCAGAATCTAAAAGCTTCAAAGTCCTTTTTAGAATAGGGATTGTATAGGTAACCTGCACATTACTAACTTCATAGACGACTATATGTTACATCATTACATATAAT